>ML819222.1:71807-84906 GCA_009831015.1 Picea engelmannii
ACACCCAAGGATGACTTGATGCTATGCTTTCCTAATGATTTTCGGTCATACCTTGAGGACTTTGATGATTGCTCCTCCGAGCATTTGGATTTATTCTATGAAGATGGCTATCAACCACCGCTGTGCTCAAGTTTTGACAGGAGTAAGACCGTTGTTTGCCTAAAGAGAGATTCTCATGACATTTTTCTCCAGCCACCCCTCATTACCTTACCTTCCTGTATCATTAAAGGTGTAGTTGGGAATTATATCTTTTGCATTGAGTTTTCTCTGAAGAAAACCCAAGAATCCAAGGGTTGGTTGAAAACTACAGATTTCAGCCTATCATCTCATTTTTTCAACTTTCCCTTGAGAGTTTGCCAGTCGTCTGCCAGATCTTTATCGATCCCTTTGCAGGCTTCAGAGCGTGAGGACGTCCTAGGTAGCCAGTTTGCAGACCTTTTGAGCCAGTATTCTGAACCGTGGACTTTTCATGATTCCTTCCTGAAGTGGATTGAGTGCTTTCCTCAGAAGTTGACTTGGCATGAATTTTTCCCTCCCACCCGCCTCCATGAGCTAGACCTTACAACTTCCATAGATACAATGCATTTTCTAACTCATGGCTTTTTTGTGCTTGATTTATCACTATTTTGGTTTATGATGAAGCACAAAGGCAGGTATCATGGGACGTTGTTGGATTGGCTTCACTGGTTGTTTGACTACACCCAACATTCCAGCCAACAGGTCAGTACAGGTAAGAAGTTTGCTTTCACATTCTTACTTGTTGATTTCTTTATTTTAGTCTATGTGTCTATATATGCTGGGGTGGCATTGCTGCCCCACTTTTGTTACTAATGCCCCTATCGAGATTGAGCAGGTCTGCAGATTATGCCAGAGATGCTGAGGTTCTCATGCGCTTATGGTGAGCACATGTCCCCAAGTTGGAGCCAGATGTTATCCCTGATTTTTAGGGATAACTAGGAGATCATGTCTTGAGGCCCACAGGTCCTAGACATTGAGTACCGAGAGCAGGATTGACCCGAGCATAGCCCTGGAGGGCCCATCCTTTTCTTCTCTCATCAGATTTGTCTTGTCAGCATCAACAACATCCATCACCTTCGGTTTGGTCTTGTATCGGAGGAGGTTCTTGCTCCATGAGTTAATTGGTCCAGGTATCATGGTATGTGTCACTTTTGATCATTAAAACCTTTAAATATATGCATCTGATCCCTTTTATCTCTAACAACTGCTCAGATCTTACATTAGCCCACTTGACCATGCTTGGGGAGATTGATAGGGTGCCCTAGCAAGCCTGTGCCCATAGGTCTTGGTTTTCCACTGGGGGGATTTCAGAAGAGCCATCGTCCGCTCCCATCATAGCACCACTATTTCATCTTATCTCCTGCTCATTTATCCCATTCCCCTTGTCCGGGCATTGGATTGACCTGTTTGTAGGGTTGCACCTTATCTTGTGGGAAGAAGGGGCTAAAAGGCCCAGAAGGTAAAAGCAGCTGGTAAAAGATAAAGGCCAAAATGAAACCTCGAGATGCTTCGCCCAGGGATCCCCGAGAAGGCAATAAAAAGCCTCTCAGCAAAAAAAAGGGAGGGACCCAGAAAATAAGAAACAAGATCTAGTCAGAGGATAGGGGGCCTCATCACGAGCCAACCTATTAGGTTCATGGGTACCTAGCAGTATGACATTGCCACCATCTGGTTACCACGCCAGGGTAGTGACCTTTGGTTGCATGGCCAAGGGAAAGGGGGTCTCATCATGAGCCAGCCTTCTCATCTCTGTGAAAGTAATTGTGGGTAACACTGTCAGCTCTGGTCACCATGCCAAGGCAGTGTCTTCTGGTTAGCTCTTGAATAAAAAGAAAAAGAAGAAGAAAAAGCGAACGGAAAAATAAAGCAAGAAAAGAATAAAGGCAAGAACGGGCTTGGAAAAATACATCCATGACAGGTACAACTCGCCTTCTACAAAGGCACCCACAGATAACATTATGCATCCTTGGCTCTCACTTCACCCACATGTCTGGACATCCCCTAGCCACATCACCTCACTTACATGGCTTGGATAAAGTCCTCCTGGAAACTTTCCTTTTCTTGTGGATACCAGCCAAATAGGACGTCTTGTCTTTATCTCGAGTCTTGTATTGTAGGTTTTTGTAATGTCTTTGAGCTATTGACTGATGTATTAGGGTCTTATGCATATGTTTGATAATATTGATGATGAAACGTGATTAACATTGCTATGATCCCAGTGACTAATGAGCCCATGGAGGGCATAATTTTAGATGTGCAGGATCATGCCCGACGAACATGTACCATTTGGATCGGTACACATGGGGAGATGATCAGTTCGGACCTGCATGGGGCTGAAGAGCCCATCAGATGGATGCTGAGACCCCATCAGGGGGCAGAGACATGATGGTGGTTGATCAGGGTTTTGCACTGGAGAAGAAGAGGACGTTCCATCAGAGGCACTTTGGCAGAGCCCGACCTAGGGGGAATGACCCCTTTTCAGTGGAACGGTGGCCTTGGAAGGCTCAGGACGTCCCCATCCTCACCATGACATCGTCCAGCTTCATGAACATTTTTGGAGGCTGACTGGGGAGCAGTGGCACGTGTGGCATGTTGGAGAGGCCCCTGGGGGTCTAACGTTTTGCTCCTGGATGTCTCGTTTGCCCTAGAAGGGGCTAGCGCCTCCCTTGAAGGGGCTTTTAACTTCTTTGCAGCTCAATTAGGATTTTAATTTGACAATTTAATGTAAAAACAATATTATTTTTGTATTATGGGCTTGTCAGCCTTTTTATGACCTAAAAGTTAATTTAGGTCATTGATACAATATATATTGAGGAGTTTTAGCCTCATTTTATTATGATTCATCACTCACTCATTAGTGAGGTCTGATTTTTAGCGCCCTACTTGGGTATTTTGCTGGTTTAGTGAGGCGCACTTGTTGAAGGAAGGCATTTCTTGGCATTTTATGGTGTTTCTCTTGAAGGAAGGTGTTACAACTAGGGTTTGCATGGTTATTTCTTGATGAATTGTAAGTATTTTTCTGCAAAACTTCTTGATTGAATGGTTGTAGTCTTATTTTCTTACAAGTATTTATAATTTCTTGAATCAAAACCCTAGGTGACAAGTACACAAGTAGGTCCTTGTCTCATGTCCCCTAATAGAGAAATTTTCAGCCATTGAAGAAGGAAGAAAAAACAGTTTTTACTGGTTTAGTGAGGCGCACTTGTTGAAGGAAGGCATTTCTTGGCATTTTATGGTGTTTCTCTTGAAGGAAGGTGTTACAACTAGGGTTTGCATGGTTATTTCTTGATGAATTGTAAGTATTTTTCTGCAAAACTTCTTGATTGAATGGTTGTAGTCTTATTTTCTTACATGTATTTATAATTTGTTGAATCAAAACCCTAGGTGACAAGCACACAAGTAGGTCCTTGTCTCAAGTCCCCTAAAAGAGAAACTTTTCAGCCATTGAAGAAGGAAAGAGCCTAGCCTTTGCTACACTCTTCTCCTTTTCTTCCCCTATTGCTAGCCGTACTTTCTAAAGATCAAGAAGGAGGAGACGTCCCAGGCCTAGGTTATCTACACCTAGTGCCGTTTTTCTTCTAGGGTTTGGTGATAGAGCCTTGCTGTAGCAACACTCTCCCTCATTACACTCTCTTGTCTTGATTTATCCTTTATGCTAGCCATTTTTGCCAAGTCAACCTAAGGAAGGAGGAGAGAGCACGAGGCCTTGCTTTAGTAACACCGTAGTGAGCCTTTCTCCCCTAGGGATTTGATTCTGAGGCTGTGCCATAGCAGCACTTCAGAACTCTTCCCTCTAGTCCTTAGCCGTCCTCTATTAAATTGACTCCATTAACCCTAAGGCACCGATCTTAGACCTCCAACGTTGAAGTAGAATTGGATCTAAAACACTCTCAAATCCTTTTTGAATTGAAACCCTAACTACACTAACCCTAACATACTAACCCTAAGTTGCTGACGTCACACTTGAATATTTCATCTTTATGCAACATCGTCTTGTTTTAAGAGCAATCGAATGGTGGTTTAGGCATTAATTGAATAAAGTGTTGATTGGTTACCTTGAATGCCACATTGTTCCAATATTTATTGGTGAAGTGTTATATCTTTTTATTGCTATTGATAAATATTGACTTCGTCAACATTTATTGCTATATTGCTCATATACATTTATCAGATAGCCTTATGAAGTACTAACCCATTGAAATATAGCTTGCATATATTAGTTTGCTGTTGCTTTGTTCCAGGTAGGTGTTCTTCATTGGGGATTCACTTCATTATTGGCTGTTTAGCTGGGACTAACTGTTTTGGTGGTGACCTGTGAAGGGGGAACTTTACCTTTGTCCTGTTAACCTTTGCCTCTTCAAAACCCCAGGTCACCGGGGATGTCTCCCCTGGGCCTCAGCTCCCTAATGAGAAAGATCCTTCCCATTGAGGTGACATTGGGTGGGATAGGTTCTTGTTACGCCAGTTTGGACTTCTATCTTAAAGCCATTTGACCCAGCTACAAACTGTGCGATAACAGGGGGAACAACTGCCTCGACTATGTCCCATAGCTCGAGGTCCTCTAAGACGAAGATCATTCTCGCCTTCCAAGGCGACCAATTGCTAGCCCCTGCTAGCCTATCCTCAACTCGCATCTGAGATGCTGACATGTCTACCAAACTACAATCCCCAACTGATGCTCACACTGTCAAGGAAAACACTGTCTCACACCTGTCAACATAGGTGTGAAAAGATACAAGTGTAATCTGACCTCACTGCTAACAAAATAGGTGTGAAAAGAGGTCAAGTCAAATCAACCTCACTCCTACTGCGTAGGTGTGAAAAGAGACTGATGACAAGTGTAAAAAAAAACTGCCCAACTGTCCGCTTCAAAAATCTGCCCTCTAACAACCACTGAATGAGTCAATGCCTGTCCTAAAAAATCTGCCAAGAAGATGTATATGACAACCAACAAAATTCTGTCCCAACTGCTCAAAATTTCAGCCACCTCAACTCTGATACCGTGTAGATTTTCAGGTCCTATGAAACTTGCCTACTGGGTCTGTCTTTGACCACAGATAGGCTCTAAGTTTCAACTGTCTGACAAAGTATTTTCTGCTGTTTTATAACAGCCAACAGTCCAAGAACTTCTTGCTGATTTGTTATGGTTATATTTTCGATTTTGGGTACTCTAGCATGTAGTTTTAGTAACCAGAAATTAGTATATGCATTCCAAAATAAATACAACACACCTAAAGATCTTTACAGCTGAAAATAAACAGATCTAAGAGACTAACACATGCATTTTTGTACACAAGTATTTTTGGTCAACATGACCCTGGATAAAACCCCCCCGTGGAAAACCCGTTTGGAATATATATGTATATATGAGGAAAGCAGAAGGTGGAATACAACAAGTACAATATATAATTGAACCTGATACAATAGCACCTAATCTGAGCTGATATACAAGCCCAAAGTCTCCAAGTGCGCCCCACATACAAGCTGACAAAACCACTGAAACTGCTCCAGAAGCTAACTATGAGCTCAGATCTAAAAACCCCTCCACAGGAATGAAGCTTTGCTGGATGGCCTCCCTCTGCAACTGATCTCACTGCAATCTGATGGCTAGAAGTCCTCCCACAACTGATGCGCCCCAATCTGACAATGCGCCCTCCTTAGAAGTGAAACCTCTCCACTAAATAAAGAAGGGTAGATGATGCAAGCCTCCCTCCATGAAAGCTAGCGCCCAAGCGCAAGCATCCTCATGCAACAAACCTCATGCTCATCCTCCAAGTGCTCCTCTCACAATGAACAAAAGAAGAATGAATGCCTCCTTCACCCTTTGCGCCCCTCTTAGACATCCAAAAGGAAACCTAAGATATGAATGGTGGAGATCATCTCATCTCCCATCTAATTGATGGTTAAGATCTCCCCAAAATTATCTAAATCAATAACCCACTTTGGGTTAAGTTTCCGAAGTCAACCTTTTGTCTCTAATTCACCCACTTTGTGAATTAATAGTCATTTTAGGCATAAATGATTAAATTTCACTTTTGACTTACAACTCCTAAGTCAAAGTGAAATTAGACAAAAGTACAAGGTACAAAGTGTATAGTCCATCCCACATGTGCTAAGGAGGTCACAAGCACATGGGGAACACCTCCCAAGGTACAAAACTCAACATGTTTGTCACAATAGATCTATCAATTATCACTGTGATACAACGAGTCTATACTCTACTGTCTAGATATTTAACGCATATTCAACATTTAAACATTATAGAAAAACACATCATCCATAAATATTGTTGCAAATAACACACGATAAACAATAGACAACATATTTTACCGTCGAAACCCTTGATTTGGAAAAGATCCAGCGAAAGGAGGAATGTGTCTTTCTTATTAATATAATGGAGGTTACAATACAAATTACATGGAGTTCCAAATTCATTGCAAATCTATGAGATACTATGGTTTGCTATAGTCCTCTACATATTGCCTCTCCCACTTCACTCTGCCAATCTCCCCTCCACACTTATTGCCCATTCTATGGAACAACTACGGAGGCCAAAGAAAGTGAACCCTTTTCCCTACTGTTGCTAGGTTTTTGATAGCTAGAATTGGGGTTAGGTTTAGGGTTTTGAAATTCTCTTGGAATGTTCATGATGCTTCTAGAAGTCTCTTATGGACTCCAGATGCTACTAACTCTGAATGGATGAGTCACATGGGTTGACGTGGCTTCCACATTTATCATTAGTGGGGAAATATTGAGACCTATCTTGTTGGGGCCATAACTTTCACATACGAGCTCTGTTTGAGACACATGATAGTTCTTTGGAAAGATCTTGATGAGAAGAACAATATTTTTGCATCGATAAATGGTAACTTTCGGGGTTACTCCCAAAGTGTTTACACCATGCTTGAGGTGCTTCATGAGATTTGGGGTACATGGTGTATGTTCAGTCCCTGGATGGTTTGAGATGGATTGGCACATGAGAGATAGTCCATGATGGATTTGCACAATTGAGATAGCTTGCTGAGTGGATGCTTGACCTTAGATGGTTGCTAGCTTAGCATTCTTACCTTAGGCGTTGGAGTTCTCTTGACAGTTTGGTGGACACTCTTCATTGGGGTGCTATGAAGGATCCACTTGCTTGGGGAGCACCCTACATGGGATGAGGAGCATTGTGCAACTTGAAGGAGAGCATCAATCCTGTTACACCTCTTATTGTATGAGGTTCCATATTGTGATTTTTATCACAATGATGGAGATTTGCTGTGCGTTCCTTGAAGCTTTTGGATTGACTTGGGGGAGATACACCTTCATTGAACTTCTTCTCTTTGGTGTTGGAGGTCTTTGGTTTGGAGGAGTCTCGCTTCTCCTTGGTTGGATGATGTGCTGGCTAGTTTGGCAGTCTTCTCACATGTTCTTGCCTTGTTGATCATCGAGCACATTTCCCCTTAGGTGATGTTTAGCAAATGCTACATCATAAAGTTAAATCACCTAGGAAAATCCCACAAAGGCAACATGAATCATCCCACCATAGCAACATCATCAGAGAAGGGGGCATAAAGAAGTGCTGACACATCCAATCATCAAGCATGTCCCCCATCACACATAAAACAAGAGGACCATGTAGAATGTCCCTCCTAGTGACACCCAATAATACCATATCATCATGCCAAAGTCACTAGGAAATCCCAAAGATCATGAAACATATATCTCCCAACACCATCATTATCTAATAAGCCCTTGGGGGGGCTAGAACTGTCACCCATATCCAAGATAAGCATAACAACCATACCATAATGAGATAGCATACTCCACAACCATCAAATATGCAACCAAGCCCTTGACTGATTCCAGTTTATAAACAATTGGTGTGCAGGGTTATTTTATCAAGATTGCATGCACGAGATCTACTCAATTGATTTCCTAAATTTTATTTTTGGCATATAGATGCTTTAGACACTGATGTGGCATTGTTGACATGGGAATCGATATACAAAACATATGGATGTTGATGTGGCACTGTTGACATGGCACCTGATATATAAAATGGGCAATGATATAACATAAACAATATTGAGATTATTAGATAGTGGATCTATGGTGAAATCTTCAATAAACCCTTACCCAGTATAGTAGAAAAATATAACAACACTTAAATACTGATCATAATAGAGATGAACCCATACTATGTGCTTGAAAGAGAAATCCAACACCAAAGAAAGAAGATTGTTGTCGAAACACAAATACTTAAGAGAGGAGCGCTATAGGCCTATTATTAGAGTGCAACTTGAGTGATTGATTTACAAATGAGGAGGATGGTGTATTTATACACCCATATCTCCATTAGGGTTTATGATGCTAGCCTCAAGAGGGTGACTAGGTCGACCTAGTCAATCACAAATGAATACAATAAGATGGGTTAATGACCCATATGTAGGCTCAATAAAGCCTATAATACCTCAAATAGAGGGTTGATACGTGGCCTCAAGTGAAGATTAGCCATAATCTCAACACCCCTCTAAAGTTGAACGAGGGGCCTCAAAGAAGGCATTACATCCACAAATCATCACAGTAGATCATCACAATACCCCTTAATGATGATCTAGGGATCATCAAAAGCCCTAGTGCTTGCGAAAACCATCATGATCTACATTGGGATTGTTCGTGCTAACAAAGTCTTTGATAGAGCATACTAGTATTTGTCAGGAAGAGGAGGGCTGGCTGAGATAATGGCTTGAGATGGAGGCGATCTTTGACTATTGTGTGGAAGGACCTGTAAGAAAATCAACTACATCGGACAAAGTAGAAACAACCCACTTAGGCAGAGACAAGAACATTGAGTGGGTAGGATCATCGTCATCATTGTCATCCAATAGTTGTGCATCACAATGGAAAGTGCCATCATCGATCTGGAGTCTGGAAATCACTAGATGGAGAAACAACAATATGCTACACATCCGGGGTGGTAGTAACCTTATCTGAAGATGGAGGCTTGGAGGATACACCATGGAGAGAAGAGGGATTAGATGAAGAAATGGTCCCAGTAAATTGTCTCGTAACTATGGATGAAGTACTTAGAGGAGTACTTATAAATGGACCAACATCAAATGGAGATGTAGAAAGGTCTACTACAACTAGCTAGGAATCATCAACAATCCTCGCAACAAGAGAAGAGTTGTGATCCATGGATACATGTTGAGAACTATCATTGGAATCTTCACTAGCAAGAAGTGATGAAATAGATCTCGATGAACCACAAGAAAAAGGTTCATCAAAGATAACATCATGATGTTCAACTCCTGATGAGAGGTGGGGTCATAAAGATGATATCCTTGAAAAGGGACACTAAAACCAACCAGAGTCCTGCATGGACTACAATGGAAAGGTGATATTTTTCCTTTGATGAGGTGGGTGGACCCATGCACTCAATCTAAAGATACATAGGTGTGAGATAAAGGGCTTTTTCCCATGCAACTACTCACAAGGAGTCATACTAGGACCACACGTTTGGGCCATTTCCATGATTTCCCTATTTTAACTAGCAACTCCATTTTGCTTAGGAGTATAAAAAACATTTTTCTTTTGAGAGTTGCCATGAGAACAAGGAAATTGTCAAAAAGCATCACCAATATAGTCGCCTATCTCATTAGTTGTGAGACACTTGATCTTTTGTTTGCATTGAGCTTCAACATGAGTTTTGATCTCTTGGAATTTTCCAAACTCGTCATCCTTGGATTTAATGGTGTAGACCCATCAAATCTAGGAATAATCATCAATAAAAATGAGGAAGTTGTTATCTCTCATTCTCTTCCTATAAGGAAAAGTCCTAACCTTTTTCAAGGAGAGCCTAAGAGTACTCTAGCAAATCACCCACTGTCACTTTAATGATTTGCTCCACTCTTTAGACTAAGGAAATCCTAGCCTAGGGCGGAATCCCTATGTCAACCTAAGCCTATTCGTTTAGTATAGGGTGAAAGGGCTCAGCTCAAGTTGACCTCACTTAATCAACTCACTCACTTTTGAAGGTTAAGTTCCAAATGTTTGAGGGTGAAGGCAATTCCTAAAGCCCAAAACTCAGAAAGAGCTCAACACCACTAGTCCAAGATGTCCAAGTTTGCACATGTTGAAGTAGAAGTGAGAGAAAACTATGAAGTTTCAAGCCCAATAATTCTCAATAGTTTGTTTAGCCTTGTGAGATGTGAAATGTGATTGTGAAGGCCCAAGAGTTAGTGACCCAATGAGTGGATGCTAGTGCCTTTAAGTGTACTGTAATGTTGAAGTGAAACCTTTAAAGCATGTGAGAAAATTAGAGTACCACTTAGAGATTATGACAATAATTAAAAGTCATCCACCCACATGAACCAAAATAAGTTCAAAATTTCGTTTTAAGTGCCAACAAGAAATGGAAACCATGAGTGTTGTACCATAGGCTTGAATGAAAATTAAGTGTGTGATGACATGAGGAAACAATTGCATGTATTTGTTCAGACCCTTAGTTCATGAGTCTAAATTTGAGAGGAATATGAAGCCATTAACCACACAAAACTTACAAAGTGAAAACTGCGGCTGTATCACTAAATTTATTCCCGATTTCCATCATAGATATATTTGTAGATTCAGTGAGAATGTCAGCAGTGCAAGGAAATATTCATAACCAATGAATGTAGATGCATGAAGACTGTTAACAAAGAATTATATCAATGGTTAAAAAATAACACTGTGAACTTCACAGTTAGTGAAATAAAGGAAAATTTTAAGTGCCCAAAATTGTGATCAAACTGCTGAATAGAAAAGATTGCACCATGAGGCAACTACTTCAATTGTCAAGATACCACATGTTACTCCCCCATGATGAGGGGTAACTAGAGGCGATCATGTCTCATGGCCCACAATGAAGACATTGATCCTGATGATGATGATGATCAACATGTCCACTCATGGAAGCCCAACAACCCCCCTCAGATGCGTCTTTTACCCTTGATCAACAAAGCTCATCACATCCACTTGACACATCCTTTGGGAGAGGTAAGCCAATGTCATCATGAGGTACATTAGTCCTTCTTTCATATAGAGTGTTGTGCTTAATATACTAGTCATGTGAATGAGGATCATTGGTTGAAGTTGGATAATGAATCATAAGCTCAAGAAGTTATTTTTGTTTCCTTGTTTCACCTTGGTGGCCATCATTTGTACTCTAGTCCTGTGTTGTCACCCCCAAGGAAAAGGGGTATTACTAGGGGGGCCCTCACAAAGGTAACGTTCCGTTTTCCCACCATACTTGACACTTACCATCTTGGAGCTTGTCATAGTGTACTAAACTTCGGTAATGTGTCATTGTTCATTACCTCATGAGAAGAGGGGCTAAAGGCCTAGAGGTTGATTGCAACTGCTAAGAAAAATGATAAAGTAACAATGTTATAAAAGAAAGATAGAATGGTATAGCAAGGACTTTTAAAAACTGATCCATACTTGAGCTCTACCCTTCCCGCGTTCACCCCAGTCCCAAAGCAATGAATGCTAATGCTTGAAACCTTATAAAGGGGACTTGCAAATTAATAAAAGGACAATATAAAAGGAAGATTAAGGGGTTGGAAAAACATAGTGCCTAGAAAGTGGTAACTCAAGAGCAAGCGCACCCCCCACAAAGCCACTCATAGAAATGGAACAAATGATTCCATAAGTCGTGAAGTAAGCCCAACACATTTCACTATCACACTTACTCTTGAAGGGTTATTTTCTTTCCTGCTTCCCTCATGACATATCCCTCTACTTGGGTCTTTTCTTTCTTGTTTTGGTTGGCACACTTAATAGGGTTTGATGATGTTCCTCCCATACTTAAACTTGCCAACGTACATAAAATATTGAGCTAATGTGAAGTTTGAAGGGGATACTTGATATGAATTGTTTATGTGGCTTCTATGTTAAGTAACAACTTACTCTATATGATTTAAGGGCTCTTATACCTTATGAGCATTGGTCTTACTTGATTCCATACTTTGATTTGATTTGGATGCAACTGACATGGTTCTTTGTGGGACATCCCCTGCTTTCACCTAGGACGTTGTGCATTTGTTTACAAGATATGGCATGTGTGATGCAGAGCGTTGAGTCATTGGATGACTTGACATACTTAGACACAGGCTCTCACATCTTCTAGACCTTAGACGATGGACAGATAGGCTTGCATTTTCTAGATATGGTCATGATGGCACACAGATGGGCAAGAAGCCTACACCCTGAGCATTGTACCCCGAAGATTGTTATGCATTGGATGGAGGACTTTACACTGGTGGATGGTTGGATACCATGTAGAGATGAGATCCACCCCTCTCGACCTTGGATGCTGTCTTCTCCACCTTGGACACTGGGCCCTTTTGATGATGACATCATACTCTAGGGTTTGATGATGTTGGGGTTTGCTTACCACTTGGACACCACATGATGACTTGAGATGTGATAAGGCACTTGATGATGGTCTTCCACCTCACTTGCACTACTTGATGATGACATGTGGCCTTGGGAGGCCTATTTCACCTTATTGAAGGCTTGACATCACCACACATGTGACCTTATGATGTATTATTTGCATGATTTATCATTGTAGAGGCTATTTTGAGGGGTTGACCCCACTTCTAGCATGGGTTATTGTTGTTTTACTCAATTGTGTGGACAAATAGTGCTTGGTTACCTCATATAAATAGAGGAAGCAATCAAACTTATTCATCATCATTCTCACACTTGTGAGATACACCTATACTTGTCTCTTCTCCTCCATTTTCACTAGGAGTACTTGTGCGCACCACTTGAAGGAAGATTTTTATTGGATGCGTGTCTCTCGTTGATAAGTGGATGGTGAATTAGGGTTTCCTTGTTCATGTGCTTGACCTAGTAAGTGTTCTTCAAGTTTATTGCTTCTGTGGTGTATTTTGGTAAATGCTTTTTTAGAGGCTTAATTGTTGCATGTTACCTTGTATGCTTGAAACCCTAGGAGGGATTAAGAGGCTTTATCCCCATCCCTATGTTATGAACATAAAAAATACATATAAATAGATATTCATAACATAAATAATTAATTTATAAATAG
>ML819224.1:15211-28605 GCA_009831015.1 Picea engelmannii
GTTAGTTCACCAATAACACATATTGATGCAGATACATCACAAATTTATATAAGAATCCATATTTGCATCGACGCTCAATTAAGAAATGTATTCCTATTTACATCATGCATTGCATCTATTATACATTCACAACATAACTTGAAGTGGTATACATGTACCAAACTTACCCATTTTAATTTTCATGTTCAAATAATCAAATAACTATCTTTTTCATGAGCATATATCATGTAACATACAAATAGGTCTAGAGGTACACATCTCAATGTCTAACCAAGTCTAACTGACTCCAAACAAATGCTAAACTTTGAATTATTAAGATTAGTAAACAACAATGTTCTAACTACCTAAGGTCAAAATATGGGGCATTACACTGTGATTGTTGGGAACTGAAGTAAAGAAAAAGAGAAGCTTTGTGTGTAGATATGTTGCTAAAGTGTGCAGTACTCTACTTGACTTGTGAAGCTTTGTGCCAAGGAGGTAAGTTGATCTGAAGAAAAGAGGTAAGATCCTAAAGAGGTAAAGCTTTGTGCTTTGGTAAGAGAAAGATAAATGAATATTTTTGTTTTGAAATCATGAATTTAAGTATGTTTAATAGATTATTTCCTAGTCTGAAGGCTAGGGCATAGTTGAAAGAAATATTTGATTTGAGTAAACTTAATGAAAATGAAGAAAGATATGTTATTCCCATGCATAGAAAGAGTTTTTGGACTAATAAATGGATGCAGGAACGTAGAAAGATTTTTTGCAGATTGCAGGTAGAACACTACGATCCTAAGGGAAGTGCACAGTACATAAGAGGTTGGGGAGCATTTAAAAGAAAAAGAGGATTAAATTTTTTTTATAACTGCAGAAGATCGAGACATCTTTCTAAGGAATGCCCTGGTGCAGGTCTTATTTGTCTTTGTTGTAAGATTGTTGGTCATGAGGTTGAGGATTGTCCAAGGATGATTGCTAAAGTTGAACGGGTGAACATAATACAAGAAAACTACGAAGAAAGTCAAGAGACTAAGGGCATGTTAGAAATTCATAAAGAGAAAAGACCAGAGGAAGTTCATACTACGTTATTACAGTTGAAAGAAACGATGGATGTTCATAAAGATGTCATTTTACCAGAGATCCTGAAAGAAAAACAATGCATAAGTACAAGAATAGCAGACTTCGACATAGACGGTGTCTTAGATGAAGAAACACAAGTGAATATTATGACAAAAGAAACTTGGGAAATTTTGGGCAAGCCTACTCTGGTACCTTCGCTGGGAAGGATATGTTTTTTTAAGGGAAAGATGATAACCCTATGTGGAAGAGTTATTAATGTACCTATTATTGTTCATGGAACATCGACTGAAGAGGAATTTGAAGTTATTAAGTTTGTTGGGGACATCGCCCCTTTCCCACTTTTGTTAGGTAAGACTTGGATGGAGAATGATCAGATCAGAAGAAAAGCAGAGGAAGAAGCTACAGAAAATAAAAAGCAAGAATTAAGGGATTTCATAGCTAGGAAAATAGCCCAGCTAATAGAAGAACGAGAGAATAATTCGAAGCAACAGAACAAAGTAACAACGCATGAGGAATAGAAAGAAAGAGAATTAGCTATCAAGGTTGAAAGAATGCAAGAAGGATTGAAGAACCTATATATGAAATAAATAAGTATGTCCTCTCAGAAGGTGTTAAGAAAAGGGATATTAACTCCAGAGTACCTGAGGGCACCTCAACAGTGCAAAGCCACTACGCTAGGGGAAGATAAGAATAAAAATGGAAATAGGATTCCAGAAACACTTAGAGAGACTCAAATAACAGGAAAGAAGGAAAAGAAGCTCAATAAAAAGAAAGCTAAGTTGGAAAATCTACAGAGACCAGATGGAAGACATTGCAGACTGGAACCTCACAAGAGACATGTTCGGAGGATTTGAACCTCATTGGAACAACAGGTTTGTGTAGAATGGGACTTTGCCATGGCAAAGTTATATGACCTTTGGAGGTGCCCTGAACGTTAGAATGATGCTCCAGAATGGTTAGAAAATGAATTTATGGGATGATGGACCGCTTTTGGACGTTGAGACCACGCCATAACAGACAGTTTTACATTGATGGAGGCATTTCCTGGCCATTGGAAGATCTATTATGTTACCCCTCTTATTTAAATATTTGGTCACTGTGCTGGGACCACTTTTTGCTACCCATTATTGACTAAGCTAAGTAGAGAATTATTCATGTGTCGAGCTGTGTTCTCTGAAACTAGACGTTGCTTGTTTGTTTGTCTACCCCGCCTATCTGTTTGTCTACCCCGACTTGTCTATTTAAAAGCTAGAATGCCAGGTGAACCTAGTGAATTGGAGAATTTTTTCAAGGAAGTTCTTAATAATTTAATGGCCGACAGATCAATATCCGAAGGTATCCAGACGTTGTCGACTAGGGGACTACAGGCTTCCCCTTCGACCAGACGTCGTTTTGTCCGTGTTAACCCCATGATTGAGTAGCAAAGTAAGCATCATGGTTATATGGCTAATGCGAAGCAGATCTCATCGATCCTACCCAAATACATTCCAACTTTGGCTGGCACTGTTAATCGCAAAAGTATCCCTTGAGATTTTGAGTACACAGTGTTCACTGCGTACATTGTAAAAGGAATACGCATAGTCGGGAGTCAGTTAAGACAGATCCTACTATTAAAGAACAACGACTTCAATTTAGGAGACCGGAAGAACTACGCCATGTTGGCACCCCACCATTATCTCATGAAGACAACTAGAAATAAGCCTCACTTTGTCTCACAACCATGGATTAAGGGGTTGGCACAGTCCACCGTGGTGAATCTGATGAAGATCCTGCATTTTGGTCACCACTAGGAGGTTAACGCTTGTGTTAAAATATTCTTGTCGTGCTATCATGGTGGATACATGTGGCTTGATAGAAGAATTACTATGAATCTAGTCTTGATCCATCGGATCAAAGGCTTAAGTGTGAAGGGTCCCGACCCTCAACAGTTTTATCCAGGGAAGGCCTCAGACCGTTCCCTAGAATAGCGCATCTAGGAATCTTATGGAGAGGTATATAAAGGAAAGAGAGGTTACAAGGTAGCCTCTATACAAGATGGCACAGTGCGCTTCGCTTGCAAATTGCTAGTTGGCAAGCTCGTAAGGAAGAACTGCCCCACACAGGTCACCGGGTTCGTGGTGGACCTCGCAGGAAAGTCTGTGGAGGGTATGCAGATGAACTCGGTGAGATACCTCGTCAATGATCTAGAGAAGGATTGTCGTGAAGCCCAGGACTTTGGATATGAATTCCATTACAATTGGTTGATCATTTTGATCACATTTGTCGCTTGGAAAATGCCTGAAGTAGCCACCTTCCCAGAGATAGAACCTACAGAGTCGTTGGCCGCTCGGTTTTCAATCCTATTGTATACCAACGACATGATGAAGCAGTGGCAGTCCAATGTCGTGTTTCATGGGTACTATCAACATTTAAAGGTCACCATCGAATCATTTCCGCACATGATACTATGCACCCTGCACTAGTACCAACCAATAGAAAATTTCTGCGTTGATCCTCATTTCATCTACATCACTGCATGCAGAGACGAGAACCAGGAAGAACTACAATTGTACTACAAGCTGATGGATGACGATATGGATCAGATCACAAAGGAGTGGCCGGAGGAATTTCTTGTACCTGTCACTGATGTAGAATTATCCGACAACGACACCATAGGAAGCCCCATAGTTACATGGGTTGAGCATGTCGAATAGTCTAGTGGGATGAAGAAGAAGAAAAAGTAGCAGGAAGTCCAGGATATAGAGAGTGATGAAGAAGACAACGCTTCTAAAGATAATAGGTCTGGCTAGCCAAGAGGAGGGGAAGATGAAGCAAATGGACAAGGTGGAGGAGATGAAGGAGAAGAAGAGAAAGGAAGAGGCAAAGATACCACCCCCCCACCTAAAGATCCCCTTGTTAGGATAGTAACAACACAGAAGAGGAAGGTTTCTCTGAAGAAACCCTTGTCAAGGAAGAAGACACACGCTAATAATCTCTGGCTAGAAGCCACCCTCATGGATGATGACATCAGTCTGGTTTGTGGAGACATGGAGGATGCCTCTGAGGACATGTTGCAAAGATATGGAGAGAAGTAGGATGAGCTATATAGAAGGATCGAGAAGAAATTTAAGGAAGTACAACAAGTTGTTCGTTTTCTCTGTGCAATACCTATTGTGCCTTCCTCATCACAGACTGCAGAATTGGGGGATGAACCAGCCCAATTGAGAAGATTGGCGGATGCAACAGAAGTTTGGTTCCAAAAGGCTACAGAAGCATTGAAACATGAGAAAGACGAAGTCTTATCACAGCTACAAGTAGCGCAGGACAGTGTATTTTCCCATGAAAATGTGAAATCAGATCTTCAGGCGAAGCTTCAGGAGGAAAAATCCCAGCTACATAGGGAAAAGGAGAAGTTTCTCGCAGAGTGGGCCATGGTAAAAGAAGTGGTAAGTAAATCATGTCACTATGTACCAGGATTGGTACAGGAGGACCAAGAGTTGGTCAAAGCTCAAGTAGTGAAGCTTGTTGAGACCCTCCAGCAGCTTCAGGATAGGATAATAGAATTGGAGGCCCAAATGGTACCGACCACCCCGCAGGAGGTGCATGACCAGAGGGAGGATACTGCGAAGAACACAGTTGCAAGAATAATATCCTTTTCCTCAGAATGTAAACAACTAAGTGATAGGAGCGCCAAGACATATGAACGCCTCATCGAGGACTCAGAGCTAAGGAAGCTGGAAGCACAGTTATAGGAGATGTAGCAGCAGGCATTTTCAGTTCAGGCATAGATGAAGCTTCTCACTACGGTAGAAAGAATGAAGAGATCCCAAGAGCAGTGCATAGTATAGCAAAAGATCACTGCCCTCCAGGGTAGGGTAATGGAAGTAACGCAACCTATGCAGGATGAAGCCTGCAAGGTGTTCAAATATATTGATGGACAAGGCTTACAATTGGATCAAGTGGTTGCAACAGTAGAACAACACCTGGAAGCACCTGTTATAGAGAAGACAATCCAGGAGCTCACTGAGCAGGAGGCTTAGGTGAAGCAGCAAGTCGAGGCATATCAAGTTAAGCTTGAGACCTTCGAAGCATCATTTTCTAGACATGAGTGACTCGAGATGAGTCACATGTGAGTGTTGGGGGCATTTTGGCCCTCGACCAAGTTTTGGGGAACTTTGGTCAGTTTTGGCCCACTTTTGGACTTCGACACTTTGGTCGAAGAAGGAGTGCCCAGGAGGAGTTGAGATCATGTATCTCATTTATTTTTATGGGCTATGCGGACCTAGTAAGGGTTTCTCTAGGGTTTTTGCAATGGGTTTATGGGATGTCAGCCCATGGGATTTTTCCCATGTTTAGGATTTATTGTAAGGGTTTGTAAAATTATAAATAAAGAAGAAAGTATTGTAGAAGTAGTGAAGTGCTAGTAGTTTGAGTTGTTTTGTGCAAAGGAATGTATGTATGTTAAGGCTTTGTGCTTGATAGAGAGTTGGCTCTGTGCATTGACCTAGTTTTGGAAGGAGGATATAGTGCTTAATGCACATATCTCTTGTCTAGTACAGAGCTTGACTCTGTGGCTTAGTGCACAAGAGTGGTTGAATGTAAGATCTCAAGAGATAATAAAGAAGTGAAGCGGTTGGTGGACATAGCCCCACTCTGGGGTGAACCATGTATATCTGGTGTCTTTGGTTTGCTTTGTGCAATGTTATCTCTATTTTGTTTTTCTTTGTTCTTAGATTAGATGTGTAATGGATATGTATGTGTTGATTTAATGTTTTTCTTATGTTAAAATGCTATATCTGATCCACAGTGCTAAGTGCTAAGTATTTAAAGAATAGAATCATTCATTTACTGTGTCGATCTATCTTTGATTATGTTTTGCAATGTTAATAGGGTGAATGAACTAATGCATGTCACTTCCTAAGCATTAAGAGTACCCTTGCGAATTTCTTTTATCATAGATCTGTGTCCCAGCCTGGTTACATACACTTGTGTCCTGTAACCCCCCCTACTTCTACCTCAGGTGAGACTTCGCCTTCTCCGTAGGTGTTGCCAAAAGGGTCGGTAGTCGAGGTTTTGTTGGTGTGTTGTTAAGCATTGAACCCTGGATCTTCCCCTGTTCCAATAGTGTTCTTGAAGAAGCCAAGTACACATCCCCTCCTTCTTCCTTGGAGGTATTTTCTTTTGTAGAAGGAGATTCTTCATATCCCTTCTTTTTCTCAACTTTGGATCTACACTGCTTCTTGTAGTGCCCTTCTTTTCCACATATCCAACATACCTTTACAAACTTTCTGGGAGATTTAGATCTACCCTTAGACTTATATCTCCCACTTGAGAACTTAGATCTATTTATTTCTTGGGAGCATCCTCTTGCAAATAATGCATATGTGCTCTGTACTTCCATATTCTTTTGTCTCATCTCCTTCAACAACAAGAATGAGACCACTTCATCAAACTTCATTGCAGTTGTATTACTACCTATGGCCACAACCAGACTATCCCACGAGTCTGGTAAATAACACAATAAACTGATATATTTATCTTCATCTGAAATTTTAATCTCAATAGATACTAATTGACTTACCACAGTATTGAAGGCGTTCAAATTATTTTCCACCGAGTCTCCATCTCTCATCCTCAGGTTATACAACTTCTTTCTTAGGAATAGTTTATTTACTAGGGACTTAGACTGATAAAAATTCCCCAACTTATCCCATAAGTCTTTGGTTGTAGCTTCCTCTGACACATTCAGTAATACTGAATCTGAGAGACACAGTCAGATTGTGCTCTTCGCCTTCCGATCCAACTTTTTCCAGTCATATTCTGAAGTTCTTATAGGTGCAGTACCTGGATCTACCACAATCCACTATTCTCTTTCCACCAACAAATATTCCATCTTGAGCTTCCACAGCTAAAAAAAATTCCCATTAAACTTCTCAATCTCCATTTTTTAATTTCTCGCCATTTATTTTCACCTGAAAAATCAATACCATAGATCTCCCACTATAACAAGGCTTATCACAGTCCCAAGCCAAACCCTTGACCATAAAGGCGTCCCCCTTAAGCCAACAAAGCTCTGATACCATATGTAGGTTTTAACCTTGTACAATATTTACTGCAAACATATTTTCAGTAAAAGAATAGAAAAGATACAATTGCAAAAACAAACATTACACATATATTTTTCCCTTGGAAACCGAAACTGGGAAAACCAACATATTCTATATATACATATACAATATAATATACATATGGGAGCTAGTGGAATCCAAAACCCTAACTCAATGACATGTATTAGTCAAAAGCCCTAATTCATTAACCTGAAATAGAAAACCATCGGCAAAAACTATGTGTCAAAAAACTGCCCAACGGTGGACATGAAAATCGAGGCAACACAAAAAACGAGGAAAAAATGTGACACGTTTCCCGAGGAAAAAAATCTCAAGGTTGTTGCCCCCAAACCCCCCTACGCACCCAGCACAATGCACTACTCGTGAAAAGAATATAACACATACCCAACAAGAAGCAACTGGTGATCTTGTTAGTGATCCTTCAGATCAGTGTCAGACACGTTCACGGTTCCAACTAGCCTCTTCTCTTTTGGCTCAAGTTTCAAAGACTCATGATCTAGAGATATTTGTAAAAGCTTCAAGTCATCCAGATTGGGATAAGGAAATGAATGAAGAGTATCATTCTTTAATGGAAAACAATACTTGGGATATTATACCTCTTCCAAAAGGAAGAAAACTTGTCAGATGTAAATGGATCTACATAACTAAGTATGCATCAGATGGAAGTGTTGAAAGACACAAGGCTCATTTAGTTGCCAAAGGATTTTCCCAAGTTGAAGGAATTGACTATAATGAAACCTTTTCTCTTGTAGCCAAAATGAATTCCATATGCCTTGTTATTTCCCTTGCTGCCTCAAATAAATGGGAGGTCCATCAGATGGATGTTAAATCTACCTTATTGCATGGAGATTTTCAAGAATAAATCTACATGGAACAACCCCCTGGTTATGTCCAGAATGAATCTAGCCTTGTTTGTCAACTTAAGAAATATATTTGTGGTCTTAAGCAAGCTCCCCGAGCTTGGTATGCCAAAATGGACAACTTTCTTATTGCCACTGGATTCTCTAGATGACATTCTGATCCTAATGTCTATACCAAGAAAGTAGGAAGCCATCTCATAATCTGTGTCCTTTATGTTGATGACCCTATCCTTACTGGTAGTGACTTGAAACTTTTAAACCATGTGAAAACCCTCCTTAAGAAGAAATTTGAAATGACAGACTTAGGCTTTTTGCACTATTTGCTTGGCCTCCAAGTTTTGCAAAACAATGAAGGAATTTTTCTTTTCCAGTCTAAGTATGCTTGTGACCTTCTTCGTCGCTTTCACATGGATGAGTGTAAACCATCCCCTTCTCCCTTCCAGTCTAGATTCAATATTTCTACCACCTATACTTCTCTTTAAGTTGATGCCACCCTATATCGTCAATTAGTTGGTAGCCTCTTATACTTCACTCATACCCGTCCTAATCTTTCCCTTGTTGTTGGTCTTGTTTCCCGGTATATGAAAACACACCATGAAAGTCATTGGAAAGTAGCTAAAATGATACTTCTCTATGTACGTGGTACAATTCAGTTCGGGATACATTATAGTTCGGGGGGGGGGCTCCTTTATTGGTTGGTTTCACTGATTTAGATTGGGCCAGCGACCCTGATGATTGGAATTCTACTACAGGTTATGTTTTCAGCCTTGGTTCAGGACCTGTCACTTGGGCCTATAAGAAATAACATTCTATTTCACTTTCTTCAGCAGAAGTAGAGTATCGAGTAGTGGTAAATGCAAGTCATGAATCCTTGTGGCTTCGACGGATCCTTTCAGAGTTTGGATTCCAATGGCAACATCCGACCAACCTTTGTTGTGACAATCAGAGTGCCATCAAGCTTGCCAAATACCAAGTTCAAAATCAGTGCAACAAACACATCAAGCTACACATGCACTTCATCAGAAATATCATTCATGATCAAGTTATTAAAGTGCTCTTTTTCCCTACAGAAGATCAAGTTGCAGACATTTTCACAAATTCTCTTACAAAAGCGAAGTTTTCCAAACTTTGATCTATGTTAGGAGTTCAGGAATTTTCATCAAGGGGGGATAGGCTCTAATGTCTCCTTCCTTCTCCTATTGTCTCACTATTGTAAATCCTTCAATCCTATCCCAAGTTGTTCTTAAGGGGGGATGTTAGGATATTTAGACACTTAGTAGTTAGCTAAGATCTGCTTGGTCTAATGTGTCATTCGGTAAAAGTGTGTTTATTTAGTATGCATTTGTCATTAGGAAATCTGACGGTCATGATATGTTCACGACATAGAGTGATCTGACGGTTCATATTCTCCTCGATCTTAATGGCCATTGATATGTGGCTTAACACCTGATTGGTCCATGATCTCTATTTAAAGAGAATGGAGGGTTATTTTCCAATGATCAATTGTGAGAAACTCTCTTGTAAAATCTCTTTGTAATATGTTTCCTTTGCATTAATAAACTACTCCAAGTAGTTGCGTTGGTTGGGGCCATGGATGTTTCCCCGTAGGGGATTTACCACGTCAAAACATCGATGTGTTGATATTTGATCTAGTTGTGTGAGTGGTTACTGAAGGTTTTCATCATCTGTTGGAATACCTATGTTTTCGAACAATTTGGTGACCAAAATGACCAAAAACATGCTTGAAGAAGAGCTTAGCAGTGGATTTTTTTATGCCACTCTTCTTGCACAGTGAAAAAATCACTATCTCAAAGAACTAATCAATGAGGGAAAATACACAATTGTTACCATGCTTGGTTGAGGGAAGACTTGACATAAATTGTATGGAAATTGACTCCCAAGGCTTATTAGGAGTGGATATATTAGTGCACAGTCCATAATTTACAATTGTAAGCTTAGAGTGATGGCACATTCATTGCAAGATATAATATATATGTCAACATCTTGTTGAAGCATTGGCCAATTGAAGTAATTTTTCAACTTTGCAACTATCTTCTCCACATTGAATTTCTCTATCACCCAATTTTTATGTGCCTCTTAAATCATTTTCTCGCACTTTATTGAAGGAACACAAAGATAGACCAATTGACATAGAATTCCACCCTCAAGGTGAAAGTTTGATACTTTTCTACTAACAACCAATGTCTAGTATGTAGCAACAAAGTTAGGGTTGTTATCATACAGTTGGGGCCACTTTGAAGCCTCATTTTCACAAAAACTTAATATTGTGGTCAACACCACCACTGGATGTTGACTAAGGTAGTCTACAACTCAATTGGTGCTTCCTTTCTTGTATTGGATGTTCAACTGGAATTATTGAGGATACGTGGACCACTTCTGATGGAGGTCATTTTGCAATTGACCACTTTTAATGGAGGTCATTTTGTAACTTACTTTACATCTACATAAGTTAGAAATAATTTTGGTTAGTGTGATTGATCATTTATTTTCCCAAAATATGATGATTGTATTGCTAACAAACCTACATCATGGAATAAATCCCTTTTTCATAGGTGGGGTGTTTACGAACTACACCAGAGAGTATCTCATATTGATAGGAAACTTAATTTTCATGTTGTCTGAGGATTTCACTGATGACATATCTCTGAGGCATTTGCCTTTATTTCATGTGCTTGTTGCAAATCTTGCAAAAATTAAGACTAGCATTATATAGAGGCATTGCTTCAACTCATCAAATGATTTATGCTATAGCTCAACCTAAACAAACTTGGCCTTGGCTCCACCCTTTTTGACTTAGCATAGAGGCCAAGTGATATGAGATAACCTCAACATGAACCTACCATAAAATTTGTCTAGGCCCGAGAAGTTTTGAAGCTTGGTTAATATATTTGGGTCTAGCTAGTCATAGATGACTTAGATCTTAGTCAGGTCCACATTCATCCTACGCGTATCCACGATGTACCATAGATATTGATTCCATGCATACTAAATGAGGACTTGTCTTGGTTGGCATATAACTTGTGCTACCATATGGTGTTGAGCACTTGTTGAATGTGATTCAATTGCTCTTCCTAGGTTTTGCCAAAGATGAGGATGTTGTCTAGGTATACAACAAAAAAATAATTGGTGAATTGTTGTAGTATTTCATCCATCAACCTTGTGAATTTCATTAACACATTATTCTAGCCAAAAGGCATGGTCAACCACTTGAAGAGACCTTCCTTAAGCTTGAAGGTTGTGTTCCATGCATCAATTGGATTTATTGGAACCTGGTGATAATGGACTTAAGATCATTCTTGTTGACAAATTTTGCACCTTTGAGTTGATCAAACAAATTAGTAATTCAAAGGATAACTAATTTTTAATTTAGATTTGTTTTAGGGTTTTGTACTCAATGCATAGTAGCCAAATCTTGTACTTGTTTCAAATGAGTACAATAGGGCTCCCACAAGGTGAATAGTTTGGTTTATTGTGGCCTTCTATATCAATTCTTGAATCTATCATTTGATCTCATCATTCTCCATAAGAGAGTGCATATATACATGGCCATTGAGAAGAGGAGTGCTCGGTGTCAAATTCAGTGCATAATTTACCTGATAGTGAAAAGGTACTCCTATAGGTGAAGTGAAGATGTCTATGTATTATTCCACCCACTCATCTACCTATATTTGTTGCATATAGTGACCCATTATGATCTATAAACTATCGTGGATATTCCATTGAAAAATTTCATCACAATAGATCTTATAATATTATGAAATCTTAGATTTATGCAACTTATAATTCCCCTCCTTGCCTAAGATATTGTTGCCTTTTGTGAGAAATTTCCTCAACATTCCCTCATTAGCCCCTTCTCCCTCCATTTAACCCATTCACTTCCATAGAAGAGATCATAAGGTTGAGAGGAGAAGTTCATACAATGTGAACTTGGAGCATGGTGAAGAGGAGCTTGGACCAGGTTCGTGGAACGGTAGCTGAATTAGATTGTAAAGGTATAATCTTTGTATTATGAATAAAAGAATAACATTTTCCTGTCCCAAATGATGGTGTCTTGAGTACTTTTATTAGTTTATGCTTGACATTCTAACAACTAACCCTAACTTATATATGAAATAACATGATTGTTGTTCTCTGTTTGTCAATCTTTGGATGCAGGTTATCCCTGGGAAGAGGTGTGCAGTCAGTGCAACTTCCAAGCGAGAGGAGATCATCACCAGACGTGGGATTATAGGTATAGTTACCCGATATTCTTTCTCTTTTCTTTCTTTATATTAGTTTTGGTATGTTTGGGGTAGTATAGAAAAATAATTATCTTTTAGACGGTTATTTTCTCTGCCTACATTATGAACCCTGGTGTAGTAAAAGGGGGGTTATTTCCCGCTAGCAGAACTGGCGACCATACTAGGGAGTAGCCTCTAGGGTTTTTTAGGGGATTTTGGGTTGTCTGATTGGTTTGTTTTCCTTTCAAGTTTCTTTGAGTTTTCTGAGTCTGTCAAGGGATTCTAGTCACCTTCAGGTGCAATACCAGTTGTCCCTGCCCTGTAAGACTATTTTTTATTTTATTTTTTTGAAAAGATACAGAGGAGTACACACCCTGTCTTGAGTTAGCTTGCGTACATACGCTCTCTTCTCAATAAACAACCCGCATACATACGTAGGTTGCTGATGCAACAACCCGTGTCTTTGTTTCAATATTTTTTTTTTTTTTTGAAAAAGAGGAGGTATGCCTCTTTCCTGATTGAGGATCATACTTCTCAGGGTTTCTTGGATCAGTTTAGAGTCTTTGTTTTATAGTCATAGTCTGGGTTTAGAGTTCAGTTTACATTTCTTCTTGATTTTCTTTTGTTTATGTTTAAAAAGGGTTTTAAGCAAGTTGTTAAATTGAAGATATGCCTTCTTGGTTTCTTAATTGATTCCCTATGATCTGGTGTGGCCTAAAGATTGTTTCAGTCTTGTTTTAGTATTCATTTTACCCCTTGTTATCACTGAAATTTCGTCCGCACAGGGCGACAAGAACTCCGCATCGTCAAACACAGAAAAACAGTCATTCATGGCACAAGATTAATTCACATCACAGCAAAAGGGGGTCAAAACTATACAAAATGGCCAAAAAATTAAAAAGCGCTTTGCACCCACTGGGCGCGAGTGCGCACGCGCGGAACATCTTCGTATCTGGAGCGCATATGCGCGGCTGTGGGGTAAAAAAGCCGCGCGCCTGCCAAACGACGCATTTATGAAACTGGTCGGCCTCCCAACCACTAATGGATCGGCTCCCAAGTCGATTTGACACCAAATCCGAGCTCAATCTGCGTGGGGAGGCTGGTCAAAGACCTAATTGTGCCCTAAAGAG
>ML819224.1:32342-46709 GCA_009831015.1 Picea engelmannii
TCATTTGTTTTTATTTTTGTTCCTATGCTCATAGTTTCATTTAGTTTTTGTTTAATTCTTGTTAGTAGCTTTGTTGTTTTCTTTCTAACCTTTTACCATACAGCTGTCATGACTAGCAGAGCCCAACTAGGCATGTAAGCACTGACTTTTTGCTCATCAAACGACGAAAAGAGTGCAAACACCCCTTTTACTTGCTTTGAAAAAAGAAAAAGATTTATTTTAGTTTTTCTCTTTAAGGAAATTTAAAAAAAAACGATTTCCTTTTCAGTTTGGTAAAGTAGTTAGAGTTGGTTATTTGCAAAAAAGGAAAAAGAGTTTTTTTTTTAAGTTCTTGATTTCTTGAAACATAAGTAGCTTGTAGTCAATCGAAACTACATTTTAGGTTTTCTTTACAAGATCTTGAAAAAGTTTGTTAAAGAAAAGTTGGTTACAAAGAGTTAGTTATAAAACTTTGTTTTTGGATCAGAAGTAATTTTGCTTTCAAATTTTTCATTTTCTCCTCTTTTTCGTCTCTTATAACATCATTAGTTTCACCACCATATCCCATGAGTAAATCAAGCCATTAAAAAGAGCACTTAATCTAAAATAAACTAGACATTTTCTGTTTGTAGGGTCAACCAACTAGTTTAGGGTTAGGGAGAGGAAACTCTTCAAGGCCGTTAAACAAATATTGAAGTCTGAGTTAGGGAGTGTTTAAGTCCAGTGTTGTAAAATTTATCTGGGACCCCCCTCTAACACAAGGGATAAACACGAGGTCGCGTGAGGAAAGGCAGCGGACATAACCCCTCCAAAGTCGCACTAAGTGTAGTGGGGAACACATATTGAGAAATTGTATTGGGAGTAATACTAACTGCATTTTCCTATGGAGATTCATGGACCTTGAATACATTTGAGATCCTCTGTTGTATTCTGGACCACTTTGTCTTGATACCCTCATTAGTTTTCGGACTTGTTATCCTTCTCATTGCGATCCACCTGACTATCGACTGTACTCGCCTGGTGACTGACTGCTAGATGGAAACTTAGTTTCCCATATTCTAGGGACTTACAGGAGTGACTGTGGGGGTATACCATGGTACCTAGGTTATACGTCGAGTCACGCTTTGCAGAGTATACCCAGAGGGTGCTTCCTTGTTTGAGTTTCACTTACATCGGTTAGTTTCTCTAGTGTTGACTGGCGTAACTGTTCTTCCTACTAGATAGTTGACTGCTTGACTTGTCTTATAGGAATTTTTTAGTGTGTGCTTGGTGTTTAAATGTTAGTTAATCCTTACTGTGTTTATTGATCTTTTCACAAAGTGGAATATCAAGAGCTTCGTCAGTCACGAAGGCTTCAGGGCCTACCACTGGTTGCATTGGAGCCACCTCTTCCACTATTATGATGAAGACTTGACCAACAAGGGTCGTTCGAAGCGATCGGGTCGCAGGAGATTGTGCCCGAGCCTACTTCGCTCGGAGAATACTTGACTCTGGAGGAACCTACTATTTCTAACCTTGGAGTAGAATCTCTTGGGCCATCCAACCCTCTGATCACTGACTTGTCGACGTCAATCTTAGTACAAGTTTTCCCTCGTGGGGTGACACCTTCCAAGTTGTCCCTCCTGAATAAAATGTTGCTACTTCATCTGGGATTCCTCATACTCTCGTTTCGGATACTACGATAGGGGGCATATTGCTTCTTATCCCAACTTTACCAGTCCAGACCAAAATGGTCTCAAATCCCTCTACTTTGGGTAGTGGTCTGATGCCATCATCGGCGGCAACCACTACTTGATTTACACAGAGTGCGACGGGCCCTCCATTCTCATATGGGATTCCTGGCTTCAATTCGAACTCAGTCCTTACCTACTCCACTTTACATACCATGGGTCTAGAAGAAAGGAGCTCAAACTCTCTTGTGCAAGGTTCTACTAATCCAGGTGGATATTAGTGGCCACCTACCTTTTCCAATTGGCTCAAAATAGTTTTCTGGCAATTTTGGTAACTTACTATTTTTAGCAGTTTTTAACTTCTGGGGCCATTTGAGGGCATAAATGAAGGTTTTTTGGGATCCATCTTCTAAATAATAGTCAAAGTCTCTAATTGATCCCCCAAAATGAATCTCCTCAACAATAACTTCCAACGAGCTATTGTGTGCCCCAAACGAAGATCATATGCAAAAGTTACGAACCCGGGAAGTTGATGTACTAACTTACCCAAACAGGGCCCACATGACTTTTGGCGCTTCATCTCCTAGGGTTACTTTTTTAGATGTATAGGGTTTTTTCATTATTGTTTATTGTAAAAAGGATTTCAGAGCCTCATTGTAACTATCTTCTGGCGAATGAGCATAGCTGTCACATCTCTTCTTAGAGATAAACCGCCACCATTCCAGCAAGCTTGTTTTCCACTGCATTTTACAGTTTCAGCTTATTTCCTTATTGAATAGAAAACTAGTTTTACTGTATCTTTGTTATTTTGAGTTAAGCACCTGTTAATAATCTGTAGTCCTTTCATTCTTCTCATAAAATCTGAATCAATGGTATCAGAGTGGTCTACTCCTTATCATCTTAATGCATGTCCCCAACAAGGTCAGAGTACAAAGAGTTGGGTCTCGAGCTTGTTTCTCTTGAGGAAAAAATCTCTCACATGCCCAAGTGACCTCTCATGGAAGGAGAAAATAAATATGATGGAACAAGAGATCCTTTCAAAATTTTGCTTGAGGAAGCCCTCATGCAACAGAGGAACGAGATGATGGATAGTTTCGTGCAAATCCTTCGACGGCTACCAACAGGTGACGCATCTTCTTCGAGTGGAGGCACCGCCCCCTTCAAGGTACAAATAAACTTCGATATTCCTATATTTGTAGGTCAGATAGATGCATATTTTGTAGACAAGTGTTTGAATCTACTAGAAGGGCATTTTTCTTTCCATAACTTTTTGAATAGAGAAAAGATTACTTTTGCACTCCTCAAAGTCATTCCCCATGTCAAAGGTTGGTGGGAAACTTTCTATGAGAAAAAGGAAACAGAGGAACCCTCATTATTTATAGTCACAACCACCTACGAATCCTTCATGGATGCTATTAAGGAACAATACTACCTGGTCGGAAGTTATGACAACTTGTATACCAAATGGACCACACTGCGGTAAGAAAGAGACCAAGCAGTGCCATATTTCACAAATATATTCCATACCTTGCACACCAAGCTAGGTATCAAAGATTCAAAGTGACATCTAGTGCTCAAGTATTGTGGTGCCCTACATAGATACATCTAGACCAAAATATAATTTTTGGACATCTCATCCTTGGGCATGGCCTACCGATATGTCATCAAAATCGAGCAGAAGCTCAAACAAAAGACGTGGAAATTTGGGCCTGGGAACCCCTCACAGAAAAAGCCAGGAAAGGGAAACCCCAACCCACAGAACAAAGAATAGAGAAAATATGGGCAGTATAAGGAAAACCAATCCAAGCTGCAAGCAAAGAAGGACACCGGAAAGGCAAAGAAATATACCGAGAGGTGCGACTTCCATAAGAGCCCTTGGCATAACTCTGCTGACTGCCACTCAAAGTAGTCGTTGGTGGTCGAAATGAAAGCCTCTGAATCATATGCAGGTTCTAACTTTGATTTAGAACCAGAAAGTGGAAGGCAGATCATTGATGCGGAACCCAATGCCACCATTGCTACCACCAAGCTCCATCCTGGTGAACCAGACGAGCCAGAAGAAGGAGAGAGCCTCTTCCATTCATAGATGTGGGTAAAAGGCACCCCACTGCACTTCATCCTTGATAGTGATAGCTAGAAGAACCTCATCTCAGCAGAGGTCATCAAGCGGTTGGCCCTGCCGACAATGCCACACCCACAACCCTACACCATTGGATGGCTCCACCAAGGAAGCGATCTCTACGTCAACCAACAGTGGCGACTGTCATACGACATCAAGCCCTTCAAAGAAGAGGTATTGTGTGATGTTTCTCCTCTCGAATTTTGTGATGTTATTTTGGGCCAACCTTATTTATGGAAACATCATGATGTATATGATTCTAGGCCTTGTAGTGTTATTATTACTTTGAACAGGAAATTGTATAGGATACCCGAGGCAGTCCCACCTAGTGCTATTTCCTTGATCTCTGCTAAGAAATGCAGGAAGGTCATCTCTCAGGTGGGGAAGTTTGTCTTCTTCATGATTTGCTCTCAGAATGAGAAAAAGATCATAGCCACATCCAGGGTTTCTACGGCCGACCTCTCCACACATCAGAAGCAAGTAGATAATGTCATGGAAGAATACTCGAATATCTTCTCCTCACCTACCGGGGTACCTCTTCACTACCAGGTCAAGCACCCCATCGATATGACCCCCAATGCACCACTGCCCAATGGTCCAGTCTATCATTGCTCTCTATTAGAGAATGAGGAGATAAAGCGAAAGATCCAATAACTTCTCCAAAAGTGGCACATATGTGCCAACTCATCACCTTGCGAGAGCCCAATCATACTTGTACAGAAGAAAGATGGAACCTGGAGACTCTGCATTGATTACCAGGCTCTGAATAAAATCACAGTCAGAAACCCATACCCGATTCCTTGAATTGACGAACTCCTTGATCAACTCACGAGGGCCAAATACTTCAGTAAGATTGCTCTGAAGTCTAGCTATCACCAGGTCTCGATAGAACAAACAGATGTATGGAAGACAACCTTCAAGTCAAAGGAAGGCCTTTTTGAGTGGTTGGTCATGCCCTTTGGTTTGACAAATTCTCTAGCCACTTTCATAAGGATGATGGACGATATCCTGCGACCATTCACCAATACTTTTGTAGTGGTGTATCTGGATGAGATTCTCATTTAAATAAATACTTGGGACAAACACTTGCAACATATTCAATAGGTTCTGCACACCCTACGGCAGCACAAGCTATATGCCAACTTGGAAAAATTCTCCTTCGGCATGGATAGGGTCCATTACCTAGGTTACATCATTGATCAGCATGGCGTACATGTGGATCCAACCAAGATCCAATTCATGCATGACTGGCCAGCCCCGACCACACTCACTAAACTTCAAAGCTTCTTGGGCCTTGCCAATTTCTACCGCAGGTTCATGTTGGGATTCTCCCATATTGCATGGGCCCTCAGCCAAATAACCAGGGGTGGTGGTAAGGAGAAATTTGCGTGGGGTCGGTCCCAACAACAAGTGTTCGATGATTTGAAGCAGCGCTTGATCTCAACCCTAGTACTTTCACTACCAGACCTAAAACATCCCTTTGAGATCGAGACAAATGCTTCAGACTATGTTGTGGGCGTCGTTATCACTCAGCACGGCCACCCTGTGGCCTATCATAGTGAGACACTATTAGATGTTGTCCATAAGTACCCTAATTATGAAAAAGAAATGTACTCCATTGTATAAGCCTGCCGCGAGTGGAGACATTACATTCTTGGGAGGGAGATAGACATCCACACTGATCATAAGCCACTACAGTTCATGCAGCCACAAGGAAAATTGCAGAATGATCGCCATCAAAAGTGGTCCACATACTTGCAGCAATTCCACCTCAACATCAAGTATAAAACAGGAAGAACCAACTGCGTCGATGATTTCCTCAGTAGACCGTCAGTCACGACACTCACCATGGTACTAGACTCTTGCGGCCATGAGACCTCTGGATGGCCCCAACTCTATGAGACATACCCGGACTTCACCACCACCTACCAAATGTTGGGTGCAAACGCAGTTGTCAATAATTTCCATCTTCAGGATGGGTTGTTGTGTCACTTGGGACATATTTGTGTTCCATCAAGCGAGTGATCGAAGATGATCTAGGAAGCCCACTACAGTCGAGTGGCAGGACACTTTGGCGTCGAAAAGACAGTGGCGATGCTACAGAAACATTTCTATTGGCTGAAACTTCGACAGGAGGTTAGCAAGTATATCAGGTCCTACACTGCCTGCACTATTGCCAAACTGACCACTAAGAAATAGGGCCTGTACACCCCTCTTACTACTGCTGACAAGCCATGGGAATCCATCTCAATGGACTACATGTCAAGCCTCCCATCCACCAAAAAGGGAAATGAATGTGTTTTTGTGGTTGTTGATCGCTTTTCTAAGATGGTGATTATGGTTGTCTGCAAGAAGAGCATCATAGCAGAGGCCACTACCAACATGTTCTTTCAAAAAGTCTGGGTATGTTTTGGAATCCCACAAACCATTGTGTCAGATCGGGATAGTTGATTTTTTAGCACATTTTGGTTGAGCCTCTAGTCACTGCTGGACACCAAGCTCACCAAATCCACGGCCTTACACCCCGAGACAGAAGGCCAAACTGAGGTCGTAAATAGAATGATTGTGCATATCCTTTGCATGTATAATTCCAAGAAACCTCACAAATGGGATGAGATCCTTCCCTATGTCCAGCATAGCTACAATCAAGCCCTGCATAGCTCAATCGACCACAGCCCCTTTCAAGTGGGGTTGGGATTCCAACCATTGGGTCCCATAGATGTTTCACTTCCCCTTGCGGTCACCTCGACCGACTCATCTCCTGCTCCAACTGAAGCTGACAAAGCCACCCGGTTCATTGATCAAATCCATCACATCTGCCAACAGGTTCAGGATATCCTATAGAAGTCCAATGATAAGTACAAGAAGCACCATGATAAACATCGAGTGCCACATAAGTTTTAGGTGGGCGACAAAGTTTGGTTGCACTTGTAGAAAGAAGGCCTTACAGGACCCCATCAAAATCTTCTCCCACTCTGTTATGGGATATGCACCATCATCAATGTTGTGGGGGATAATGATTTTGAGCTCGACATTCCTCCTATCCTTGGCCTTTACCCAATGTTCAACGTGGATCTCCTTCACCCTTATTTCCCACCATTATTGGACACCTCAGAAGTAGAAGAATAGTTGACACCAACAGATCTCAACCCTGACTGCATACAACAGGCATCCAGTGATCAGATTGTGGACACACAAATCAAGGGCACTTGATAGCAAAGGATCCATCTTTATCGAGTCGTCAAAGTAGGGCATCTCCTGCACCAAGGCAAGTGGCTCACCCGGGGCCAAATTCAATAGAAATTTTCTCATCTGATGGGGGGAACTCAACACAATGGAAACCATTGCTTCCTAAGGAGGGAGAATTTATCCAGGTGGATATCGGTGGCCACCCACCTTTTCCAACTGGCTCAAAATAGTTTTCTAGCAATTTCGGTAATTTACTATTTTTAGCAATTTTTAACTTACGGGGCCATTTTGAGGGCCTAAATGAAGGTTTTTTGGGATCGAGATTTTTAATGATAGCCAAAGGTTGTGATTTATCCCCCAAAATTGATCTCCTCGGTGATACCTTTCCAACAAGCTATCGTGTGTCCCAAAGGGAGATTGTATGCAAAAGTTACAACCCCGGGAAGTTGATGTACTAACGGGCCCACATGACTTTTGGCGCTTCATCTCCAAGGGTTAGGTTTTTGGATGTCTAGGGTTTTTGACATTCCTTTTTATTGTAAAAAGGCCTTTAGAGCCTCATTGTAACTATATTCTGGTGAATGAGTGCAACCGTCACATCTCTTCTCAGAGATAAGTTGCCACCATTCCAGCAAGCTTGTTTTCCGCTGCATTTTACAGTTTCAGCTTATTTCCTTATTGAATAGAAAATCAGTTTTATTGTATCTCTATTATTTTGTGTTAAGCACCTGTTAATAATCTGTATTCATTTCATTCTTCTCATAAAATCTGGATCACCTATCAGGGGCACTTTAGTCCCCTTTAATGCTATCCCTTATTGTGGGGGTCATATACCTCCTTCGTCCCCCTCGCTCAGTAATGCTTTCCAGCAACCTATCGGGTCAAGTCCTAACTACATCTTTTTTCGAGTAGTAATCTTAGGACCTTCATCTTACACAATGTCAGTGGGATCAATGACATTCTCTTTGTTCGACACATTATGGAACAACACTTTTTCTTCGGCTTCCGTCTTGGTTGGGGGAAACCTCAGTTTTGGGCAACAGAACCTCGTGCAGGGTACTATTCCTTCACAGGGAGCGACGATAGGAGTTTTCTCCTCTCATGTTCTTTGGAATCCTTGGTAGGGATCATTTCCCTCATAAGGGACGTCATTCGAGAGCAACCCCTTCCATACTCAATGGAACCCTGGGCAAGGCTCTGTACCTATGCCCGTCAGATCGATTGGGGGCATCCCCTTCCAAAATCCTTGGAACACCATGCAAGGAGAAATTCCCACCCTAGACATGTCATCCAATTACGGGATTCATCTAATGATATCCCATAAAACACATTTTTCGTATGCTAGTCAAGGCCATGGTTTCTACCAGAACCCTGGCCAACAGTCCAACTTTTCTTGGCAACCTAGTGCCAGTCAAACTCTAGGACCCCTTTTTCCTATACATAGTACTCAACCTAAACTACCATTTCTGGAAACTCTACATTTTCTAGACTTATCGAGATTGCTTAACGACCCAATTTTTCATGATCCGCGTTGGCCCCCCATGCCGACTAAGTTGCCATCAGATATTCCAAAATTTGAAGGAAATCCTGGCGAAGATCCAGATGATCATGTGACAACCTTTCACATATGGTGCTCATCAAACTCATTGTGAGATGACTCCATCTATTTACACCCTTTTCAACGCACTCTTATCGAGGGTGTCGTGAAATGGTATATTGAGCTCGACCGCTCAAGGTATTCTTACTTCAATGACTTTGCGATGGTATTTTTCAACCATTTCTAGTTACCCGTGAGATACAATGCTGGCACCGAATTGTTGGCCAACTTTGAGCAGACCAAGGCCGATCACATTCGAGAATGGTGGCATCGAAAAATCTTTATTAAGGTTCAGTTCCCTCTGGATTTCTTGTTGGAATGATTCATGAAGTTCTTGGTGCCTTGCATATCCAAAGACGTAGCAAAATCTAGAGTGTTTTCAGAGGAGGAGGCGATAATGAGAGTGTGACAGCTTGAACTAATCTACTCTCAGTACAGCATGCTCTATGATATTTTGACGAATGCACCATGGTCTATCCTCGACAAAGCCAAGAAAAAGTATGAACCCAATGCCGATGGTATTGTGGGCTCGGCACAAGGAAATCCCATTGATATGTTGTCAAATAAATTGCAACAATTATCGACACAACAGGTTGTGGCCAGCTAGACCTTGAGTTTGGTTGCTCCCCCTACCCAAATGTCAGATGTACACAGTGTGCAGTTGATGAACACTAAGGACAACCAACAGCCTAAGGGAAAGAATAAACAATGTAACAAGAAGGATAAAGGGGACAAAAAGGCTACTAAGAATGTTGGCGGGGGTAAAACGAAGAAGATAAAGTCAAAGTATCCATGTAACCTTTGCATGGAAGACCACCCGACTCATTTGTGCCCTCCACTTGTGGAAGATTAGAAGTTATTGGCATAGAAACATATTGTTGTGATAACGAACCCATTTCCACATGGGAAAAACATGGCTCAAGATTTAGCATCCTCGAGTGTGGAAGGGGGCAATCAGGGACCCCCCATGTCTACCAGTAATAACCCGATCGTGAATGTTTACATGATGAAAGTTGAGGCTCATATTAGCGACCAAGGCCCAAGATTATGAAATGTTGGAATCTGTTGAAAAGGGAAAAGAAGCCACAAACCCATTGATTCCTATCCAGATTGAGAAAACGGTAGGAGAAACAATGAAACGCATCCTAAAAGCGACGTTCAAGAAAGCTTCTCATAATCCAAAAGAAAGCATTGCCCAGAACTACTCAATTGTGGAGGATTTGGCACAAACCCCTTGCGTGATGTCTGATTTGGAGGTCCTCCAAATTTTTCCTTTGCAGAGAAAGGCGTTATTATCCTCCTTGGGAACATCAGAGACTTGTAACTTAGGAGCGATCGTTCTTGATCCAAATGACTTGAAACTTCATCTTCCTTACTACGTTGTGTTTCAGATAGTAGTGGATTATACCACGAAATATTTTACTCAGAATATCTTTCATACTATGGTTGACGAGGGAACCTCGACTTGTGTGATGTCGTTGGCATGTTGGAAGGCCATTGGCCAACTCGGTTTGTCTCTATCACCTACGTTTCTTACGTCGTTCGACAGTTGGTCGTTCAGACCACATGGAATCATTCCTTCTTTACCCATGTATTTAGGAGGAAAGACCGTGTGCATCGAAGTTGAATTGGTCAATGCGCCTCTCAACTACAACCTTTTGTTAGGGAGGAGTTGGACTTATGCAATGGATGCAGTGGTTGCTACATTTTTTCGACTCTTATTGTTTCCACACGAGGGTCGGATTGTGACCATTGACCAATTTTCCTTTTTCCATCCTGACCCTTCATCGGGGGCTTCCACGGTCTCGATGATTGATAATCCTCAGCCCATCACTGTCAACTTAGGTGTTGGTTTTTTTCCATCATTGATGGGTACTTTTGATTACCCACCACCTTCTGGTGATGTCAAGCTTATATCGGTTTCCCACGACTAGCCTAGGGCTGAAATCTTTCAAGTGTTGTCGTTTCGAACGACTTACTTTCATGATCCATGGACTCTTCCTTCCCCATCGGCTTCGATGGAAGGGACAGGGCATCCTGGCATGTCCATGCATTTGTCTGCAGTGAAAGTTGTGTACAACATTGTCCAGCAAGCTTCGATCGACCCCGATCCGACTCCTTCACATGAGTTAGATCCAGTTCTTGAGCCTATTTGGGCTCAAGGTTCTCTTGCCACTACATATCCTTTAGACGTGGTATTTACCTATGACGAGGTGATTCTTGAGGCATTGACTGGTCCAGAAAGACCCTGGGATGATCTTCATCATAGATCCTATTTTCTTCCAGAGTTAAGGAGAATAGAGGCAAGTGAATTTGTTTCGACTGTGAATGGATATAACACTTGTCCTATTAATCCTATAGCTATGTACACATTTTATGCCAAGGGTAATATGGTGAGTATCGCTGAAACAATTCCATAGATATCTCCAGAAACCCTGGTGTTGTGGAGAATGTTTTCGTCAGAGCAGACTTCTCCTACAAAGAGATTTGAATTTCAACATAATTATTTACGGAATTTTGTGACGTTTTTGCCTGGTCTTGCGAGGAAATGCCAGGAATAGACCCAAGAATCATCAAACATGAAATAACAACTTATCCTGGCACCAAGTTGGTTCGACAAAATCTTCATCTGGTTAATCCTTGAAAAACAACAACAATTAAAGCTGAAGTAGAGAAACTACTTAAAACCGTTTTTATCTACCCCGTGCAGCTAACGGAATGGGTGTCAAACCCCGTTCCATTTAACAAGAAGCAAGGTACAATTCACATGTGCATGGAATTCCATGAATTGAATAAGGCATGTCTGAAAGATAATTTTCCCACCCCATTAATCAATCATGTCATTGATGAATGTGTAGGCTACGAGGTCTTTTCATTCATGGATGGTTTTTCGAGATATAACCAGATTTGGATCAAACTCGAAGACCAACATAAAAAAAAAATATTTGTCCTTGGGGAACATTCACGTATCGTAATATTCCTTTGTTTTATTTTCACGACCTTAGACAGTGTCGAGTCATATCTTCTTGATCTAGCATCATGCTCTTGCAAGAGATCTGATCATCCTGCACACCTCTGACTAATCTTTGAACGATGTCACTACTATCATATTCACTTGAGTCCTAACGAATGCAGTTTTTGTGTGATGTTGGGTCATCTCTTAGGTTTCATTGTTTCGATAATAGGGATCATGATCTATCCTCTCAAGGTTGAGGCAACAGTTCAGTTGCCTCCCCCATGCACAATACCCCAGCTTTAGAGCTTACACGGGAAAGCGAACTTGCTTTGACGGTTTGTCGTGAATTACGTCGAGATCACTAAAAGGTTTATGCATCTGTTGAAAAAGGGAGTCCCATTATGTTGGGATGAAGCCACTCAACACTCTTTTGAAGCATTGAAATGCTCCCTTACGTCTGCCCCTCTGCTCAGACCCCCTAATTATAACAAATATTTCTTGTTGTATTTGGCTGTCGCAGAGTCAACCATCGGCATGGTCTTGGTTCAAGAGGATGATTTGCTCAAGGAGAATTTATTTATTACCTTAGTCGAGGCTTGGTTGGGCCGAAACTCAACTATTCTCATGTTGAGAAGCTTGATTTGGCAGCAGTGCATGTTGTCCAGCGGTTCTGTCATTACATTTTTCTTTGCAATACCACCTTCATTGTCATTGTGAACCCTTTCCAATATGCGTTGACACGGTGGGTGATTGGTGGAAAAATCAGTGGATGGATTGTAATCCTCCAGAAATTTGACTTGGATTCTGTTTCCGCGAAATCCAAAAAGTTGTTGGTCTTTGTTGAACTTATTTTGGAACTTCTGGTTGAGTCTAGTGATATCACGCTCGAAGAATCGCCTATCAAAGGAGATTTTTTTCTAATCACGTCTTTGGACCCCTAGTATGGATATATACTAGTCTATCTCTAGACTTTGAAGTTTCTCGCTTCTTCTTCCTGCGATGAGCATCGATGAATTCTCCATCAGGCACGAAACTATCTCATACTCGATGACACTTTGTATCGTTGTGGTGTATATTGCATTCTTCATCAGTTCCTTATCCACGAAGAACCAGGGCTCATTCTGAACGACTTCCACACTGGAGCATGTGGTGGTCATTTTTATGGGTTGGAAACAACCCAAAATATTTTATGTGTCGGTTACTTTTGGCCTTCGTTAATCAATATTGCATTGAGGTGGTCAAGAAGTACCACCCATGTCAGATCTTATCTCAGAAGATGCGGGCACTTCCTGCTCCTATGTTCCCTGTCATTGATGTTGGTACTTTCACCAAGTGAGGGACTGATTTCACTACATGTCACCTGTCCTCGGCCAGGGGGCATCGTTACATCATCATAGAAGTAGACTACTTCACGAATTGGTTCTAGGTTATGCCAATGTTTAACAATGATGGTGAAATAATGGCTCTTTTCATTTTTAACCAGATAGTAGCAAGGTTTGACATCCCAAAGGAGATTGTCACTGACCATGGCAGTCACTTCCAAAACAAAAGGATGACCGAGTTAACATAAAATATTGGGTTGAGGCAAGAGCATTCATCACCTTATTACCCATAATAGAATGGTCAGGTTGAAGCTATGAATAAGTCCCTCAAGACTATTCTACAGGGGACGATCAATTCTGCCAAGTCGAATTGGCATTTGATGTTGTACTCGGTGTTGTGGGATTACCAAACATCTGTGAAGACTACCACTGGTTTCTCACCTTTTCAAATCGTATACGGGCTGGAAGAAGTCTTACCTATTGAGTGTCATATTCCTTCTTTGAAGTTGGCAGTAGATTTATTGTCGAACATGTCACCGCTTGAGGAACGCCTATTATATCTCAAGCATCTCGATGATCAGCGTCATGATGCAGCCTCGACCAATGAGGCTCATAAGAAGTGATTCAAGTGTCAGTACGATCAGTCCATTCGTCCTCATATTTTTTCCGAAGGCGATCTTGTCCTGGTCTACGATCAAGACAAAGATCCCCTGGGGGAAGGCAAGTTTAAACCCATGTGGTTCATATCGTTAATTGTGAAAGAGGCCTTGAAGAAGGGTGCTTACCGTCTGGTTGAATTTGAAGGCTACAAATGGGCTCTACCTGAAGAAGTATTACTCTTAGGTTGGTCACCTAGGTGACTTCTTGTACATATGTATAGTTCTTATACAATTTTTTGTCTTTTGTTTTGTGGACGTGTAGTTATTTATGTCTTTCTTTTCACTGTGGTAGATGTCAAGTGAATCTGAGGTGCATTTTGGGTTCATGGACGGTGCTAGCTGACACACTTGGAGGCTTTCTTCTGTATCTTGGGTGATTTTCACACCTGGAGGCCAGTTGTTATCTTCCAGAGGTATTTGTCTAGGTGATGCTACAAACAATGTTGCCGAGTACAGTGCAGTGATAGAGTTGCTTCGTGATGCTTTGTCGCATGGAATTTCACACCTCTGGGTGTACCTAGATGTTCAATTGGTTGTGTCCAAGTTAAATGGATTTTATTGTGTTTATGATCCTAATTTTGCACTGACATTTCCTTAGGGTACGTCTCTTAGAACATTACTTTGATTACATTAAATATATCCATGTTCCTAGGAGATTTAATCATATGACAGATACTCTAGCTAATCAAGTATTAGAATGGCATGTTGCACACACATAGGAAGAGAAGCACACACACACACATGTACATTTGCAAAAAAATGTGATCCATAACACAAATAAGATGTGTATATATATATATATATATATATATATATATATATATATATATATATATATATATATATATATATATATATATATATATATATATATAT
>ML819224.1:46744-95334 GCA_009831015.1 Picea engelmannii
TGTTATGAGTACATAGGTGGTCATGAACGCCTCAAAAATAAGGTTCAATATACATCATTGGGCTTATTCCCTAAAAAATTACATGTGCAAAGGTGCCCTTGGCACATCTAAAGTCTAACCTATATAAGCTCGGGGCCTATTGGCCCTGCCATAATGAACAACGGCATTGGCCAAACACTGAAAAATCTGGACCCAATTCTGTGGCACACCCACTACATGAGGTTGCATGGAGGGAGGGAGATCCTTGATCTCGGCCATGGGTATTGTGCGAGTGAGCGCAGTGATATTTCACTCCACTCGTCTCAAAACCCTCTTATCCTATCCCACTGGAGGTCCCCCTACGGTTGTTGGTCCATCGACTACTGTTGGTCCCGCCTCTGGTCGAGGACGTCGTCGAGTCCTCATGAAGTCTATCAGGCACATTGGTCCCACATCTGTACACATCAGATACAAAAAATTTAGTACTCTATACACACATAAAAATGATATATACAAAAGCAATTAAAAAATTAAATAACATTAAAAAACATGTTACCTATCTCTCCTTGCTCCTCTCCGGGAGGCATAGGCATGTACGGATCCCTGGAAAAGTTTATTCTGGCATAGGAGTAGTCCTCTATCGCCGAAATGTATCATTCCCACCAATCAAAAAATGTGTCATTGAAGGCCTCTATGGTCCTCCCTCCCCCCTATCATGGTATAAAATTTTCCCATCTACAAACTGTTGGGAAGGAGGCCACATTCCCCCGCACAGTCTCTCTAGGACTAAGGATAGGTACTCTCGAAGAAGAAGAATGAGCATAAAATAGTACCAAACCCAAAGTTTTTTTTTTTGCATTGTCGACACTCTGTCAGTTGTCTCTTCATGCATGTGAGCATGGTCATACTCCAGTCAAAGATATGGGCCTCCTGGAACTAAATAGCACAATGCATGTGTGCCCAAGAAGCCCGGTGAAGGGCCGCGGATCTAGTAATCTGCCCAATAAGTAGCAAGATCACTCTCAAAGACAGAATCATGATCTTGTGAATAGGCAACTAAGAACCTACCTTCTCAGTGTTGGCCTCACAGTGCATCCGAATGTAATCCTCAATGTTAAAAGGTCTAGGGGGAAATGTTTGTAGATTGACTAGTTCCCCTCTCCTAGAGAGGCCAGTCAGGAAGTATATGTCTTCTGTCATTGGAGTCAATGATTGTCCCTCTATCATGAATGCCTCTACATCTGGATGCCAGTAGTCATCTAGGGCGTTCAATAGCCTGGGTTGTGCCCTCATAAACGGACATTAGAAGAACTTCCATAGCTCGCATTGTTTCAGTGCGACAATGGCAGTAGGGTCCTCTTTGACCAATATGTCAATATCCTCATGTTCCCTCTCCCTCCAGTGGACATACATCCTATGCCATGGAAATAAAAGGGAGTTAGCTCTTACCTTTTTAATTTTTTCCAAGATTTTGAGGGTGTACGCGGGTTGTTTTGGACGCAGTCACGTATGTATGCAGGCAAAGTGTTTTTTGCCTAAGTACATACACAGGTTGTCCTTGGACAGCCTGCGTACACGCAGGGTCACCCTTTTTAAGAGAGCGCACCCCCTCAAAAGAAAAATGCATAATTGAAGAATTGAATTGCAATAGGGATGCAATTGTACTTACTTGGTCCAATCGGAAGTTCATTTCATCCAGTGAAACTCCAGGGACAAATTCTTTAGCAAAGGGGATTTTTCTCCTTTTGGGTAATTTTCAAACTGCAATGGTGAAAATGAGTTTTCAACTTCTATTTATAGACTTTTTTGGCCTTTTTTGCCACTTTTTGACCCCCTTTGTCATTTGTCCTCGCTTGATGATCACTTGATTCTGAATCCAAGTTTCTTATTAGATGTTATGATTCACTTTTATTTTGGTTTGGTAGCCTTTTGGGGATAGGTCACTTTTGGTATCCTTTGGTGAAAGTCATTTTTTCCAACTTTTTTCATATAAGTTAGGATTTCACCTCCACTTTATGCATCTCATTGTCTTTTCCTCTTTTCCATAGGATCACCCCCACTGAAGTTCAACACGGAACCTTCATCGCTGCTCTAGAAGTATCGTAATTAGGTGGTAGAGCCTACCTTTACATGGATTCCCTAAGTAGATCCTAGTTGCATTTTGGCGTCCATGCTGTCAGTAATGACTATAGGCTCGGGAGTCCTTATTAGTCCTATCATGATTATGATATTGAACCTCATGTATATGATGCACCATCATTCTTGGCCTCACCCTCGGGACTCCCAAATGAGCACGCTTTGTTGTCTTTCAAGCTTGCTTTACAATTCGAAAGCAACATCCAACGAGACTATGTTTATGCTTTTCAATCTTGTCTAGACTAACTCAGAAAAGTATCCCCCTGGAGTCTTCTTTAAGCCCTTTTCAGACTCTCTAAACATGAAAATATTGTCAAATGATCTTGTTTCCTGTCACGTTTGCCAAACTCAAATTTGAAGGCATGTATGTCTGGCGGTAATTTACCCCCTTTTCGGTTTGGATGGTCAATTGCATGAATAAAGGTATGCTCTAGGAAATTGTGTTCACTAGAAGAGTATTCTCAAGCATAAGTTTAACCCTTTTTTGGGCCCGAGGGACTAAATTTTCAAAAAATGAACATTCTCCTTGGTTTTGGTTTATCACCTTTTTCGGGCCTTGGAGATTACTTGCGAAAAAGGAACCCCCACGAAGTCCATAGTTAAGATATTTTCGGACTCCCTAAAATTGAAAAGATCGTCGAGTGACCTTGTTCCTTCACACTCATTAAATTGGTCCATAAGAACATCTACTTGCATGAGGTTAACCCTTTTTGTAACCTATAGATTATAGCGAAAAAAGGTACGCCTCAGGAGATTCATCTCGTCGGGAGAGTTCTCCTTAGTAACTTTTATAATTTTTTGGGCTAAGGAGACTAAACTCAGAAAAAGGTTGTGAGTCCATAGTTAAGCTCTTTTCAGACTCCTTAAAATTGAAAACATTGTCAAGTGATATTGTCTTTGTCACACTCGTTAAAATGGTTTTGAATAGACGTCTTTTCAATGCAATTTTACCCCTTTTTCGAACCGACTAGACTATCTCCAAAACAATTACTCCCTGGAGTCTTCTTTTACATTTTTTCAGACTCTCTAAATGTGAGAAAAATACTGAGCTTACCTTCTCTAGGATCGTTCAAATTACATTGAAGGAGGTTTCATTGTGTCTTTCTAATCACATTTTCATCTCCGTGTCTTTGGCCTAATGTCGTCTCCATGTTGCTCTCAAATGAACCTTCGAAGCATGCATTATACATAAGCTTTTGTAGCACTTTGCCTCTACAACCTGACACCTTGACCCATGGAGGAATTTTCCCCGAGTGTCCTTTTCCTGCACATGTCTCCTTGCTCTGAGCATTAGTATGTTCCTTGCGCTTGGAACTAGTATGCATGCTTGTGACACTAGTTCCTCCTTTGTAACGTAACATTCTTTTTTCTTTTTCAAGCTCTTAAAAATTTGAAAAAGACAAAAAAATCAAATATACCAAAAAGAAGGGACGGGAAATATGTATTATTTTTCAGTAGCACAAAAAGTCGTTGTTTCCACAAGAGCAGACCCAAGGTTCACTCCAAGAGCGCACCAACAAGCCCTAGCTATTGTCCCTTTCGGCAACACTTGCGAGGCAGATGCAGTCTCACCCGAAGCAGCTATGAGGGGGTTGTAGGATAGAGATGTCTACAACCAAGGGAATATCAAGTGGATCTAATATGACAACAAGGAAGCATTCATATATCCCTCATCAAGCTGGATCTACCCTGCACAGTTATAGATCTAATCTAATTACAATAATGAAAATAACAATATAATAGTGACAGAGATCAAAGCATCAATCACACACACAACACAAGATGTATGTGGTTCACCCTCTCTCTAGGGCTACGTCCACGGAAATATGCTTATGATTTATTAAGGTAAAGCATACAGTTCTTGTTTGCGCTCTCAGCTAGTGGATCCTCTTTCTTCTCTCTCTTTATCTCCCCTTCCTACGCACCCAGCTGTAGGACTTGACCTTCGCACACAGCTGAAGATATTACAATACCAGAAGGATCTCTCACTTAGCACTTCTCTCTCTCAATACAATAATATCTCACCGCAGCAATAGAGTTAGATCAACAATAATATCATACCAACCCAAACACACCCACCCAACCTAAGCCCTTTAGACCTCTATTTATACATTAGAATCATTCACCAACATCCCTAGGTCGAATCCTAGGTGCCAAAACCCTAGGTGTATAAGACCCTAGGTCAACTTGACCCGCTTTCTCCAGGCTTCACCAACCTGTCTTTTCTTACTTCTCGCGCGGTGCTCCAAAGCATCCAATGCTATCTTTTTCTACTTGTCAAGTTGTCCTCGATCCCTCCTCCTTTCTAATATATCATCCTCAATCTCCTCGTCCAATGGCTTGCATTTTCATACTTCCCTTCATCTTTTCTGTTCTTTTGCTCACTTCGACCCAGTAACAGTCATTGTGTCTTCCGTGAGTATGCTTTTCAACTTTTCTTCCTTTTTCTTCATTTCCTTCCATAACCAAGGGCCAACATGCCCCCAACACTCACCTGTGACTCGTCCCGAGGCACTTCAGATATGATCCTTTTGTTTTACTTCATCTTTGGACTGCGCAGGGCAGCCTTTTATTTCTGCTCTATGCCTCCCTCCCATCCTTGTGTAGATTGTATTTTCTGTGTCTGGTACTTAGTTTCAACTGCACCTAGTACCAAACCCTTTGCTTCTTTCTTTTACTAAGGTCTTCGAGGCAGTTGGTTGTCGTAGTACAACTTCAATCGACTCCCATTCACTAATCCTTCCTTCCACTCTCTTTTCAATGTCTTCAACTACGCAGCTCCCCCTTGGGTAACATAGGCAACCTCATATGGTTTGAGCCAATGTGTCCTGAACTTCCCTGGATGTTTTGTAAACTTACTGTCATACAACAATACTAAATCACCTTGCTTGAATGGCTTCTTCTTGATGTGTCTGTCATGATAGGCCTTCTCTCATTCCTTCTGAGCCTACTGATGGAATCCTGCAATAAATTTGTCTTCTTCTAGTTCAACCAACTGTGCAAGCCTCTCGCGAATAGTGCTAGTATCATCCATGTCTGTAAATGAAACAATTCTTAAGCTTGGCACCAACTATTCCATCGGGACAATAGCTTCAATACCATAAACCAACTTGAAAGGAGTTTGCATTGTTAATTTCTTGCAAGTGGTTCTATAGGCCCACAGTACTATAGGTACTCTTAAATCCCATTCATCTCTGTTCACACTGCAAATCTTTGTCAATGCGGTCTCCAAGATCTTGTTGAATGCTTCAATTGTTCCATTTGCTTGTGGATGGTAAGGTGTACTCTTTTGATGGTGGACTACAAATTCTTCAGTCACGGCTTCGATTGTCTTATTGATGAAGTGTGTGCCTTGATCACTCATAAGGGGCTTGGGGCATCCAAATATGGTTATTATGTCATCAAATATAAAATGTGTAGTTTTAGTTTCACTACAGTCCTTTACTTCTCTTGCTTCATCCCATCTAGTCAAGTATTTTGTCGCAGTAATTATGTACCGTGCTCCTGTGCGCTTTCCTAGTGGGTTTATAGGTCCCACAAAGTCAATGGCCCACTTTTCAAATGCTTGTAGGGTCATCTACGGTGCTAATGACATTTCATCTCTTCTGGATGGTTTTCCAACTCTCTGGCATACAACACAGGCTCTGGTATAATCTTTAGCATCTCTGTGTAAGGTAGGCCACCAAAGGCCAGCTCTCAGAAACTTTTGTGTAGTTTCTTTCCCTGCATAATGTCCTCCTGTGATGCCTTCATGAGAGGCTACAAGGATCAGTGGTCGCTATGTCTCCATAAAACACCTCCTTAATATCTCATTGGGTCCCATCTTGTATAGCTAACCAACTATCAGTGAAAAGTCTACAGCGCGCACCACTAGCTGTTTCTTCTGGGGAATTGCATACTCACTAGGTGCCATTCTTGTCGATAGGAAATGGACTATGTCTACGAAGTGGTCATCAATATTTATAACAGCGAGTAGTTGTGCATCCAAAAGTGTATCCTCCAAATTGGTCATGGGTTCTTTGCCATGTTCCAACCTTGACAAGTGGTCAAGGCCCTTGTTCATTCTTGGTGTCTTAACTATGATCTCAAAATCATATTCTTGAAACAGCAGAAGCCACCTGCATATATTCCCCCCCAACACTGGCTTTTTGACCAGGTACTTTAGCGTAGAGTGATCTTTGAACATTTTAAATTGTCCTCCAACCAAGTAGTGGTGGAATTTCTGTAGCGCATACACCATGGCTAATCCTTCTCTCTCTGTAGTGGTGTAATTAAATTCAGCTGTATATAGCTTCCTGCTAGCAAAATCTAACGGATGGTCGATATCCCCTTCTCCAAGTTGTGCCAATATTGCTCCTAAGGCAATGTAAGAAACATCGACATGCACATGAAAATCCTTGCTCCAATCTGGAAAGACCAAAATGGGTGTAGTCACCATATTCTGTTTCAATGTGTTGAAGCTCTGTTGGCATTCGTCTGTCCAACTAAACTGACAATATTTATTCAATAGCTTATCCATTGGTGTTGTGATCTAAGCATAGCCTATAGTGAATTTACTGTAATAGTTAGTATGTCCTAGCGCAGTGCGCAGTTGTTTGACTGAAGTAGGAGGTGGAAAATCAACTATGATGGCAATTTTAGAGGGATCTACTAGTAATCCTTGCTTGCATACAATATGACCTAATATCACTCCAAATGGTCAAAATAAGATGAACTTCTTCAGATTTAAAGCAATTTGACACTGCCTGCATTTATCCAACATTAGCCTTAGACATTCAATATGGTTTTTCAACAAACTAAACATAGTCCAGTCATCAAAATATGCTTCCAAAACTTTATGCAGAAACTCTTTGAATGCTTTGACCACCACCCTGGAAAAGATGGTTGGGGCATTCTTCAGTCTAAATGGCATCACTATATATTGGTAAGATCCCCATTCTATGGCAAATGTGGTCTTGTGGCCATCTTCCTTGGTAATACGGATCTGATGGTATCCTGAAAATCCATATGTAAAAGAATATACCTCCTGGCCTCCCACATTGTCTAATACTTCATCAGTGAATGGTATTGGAAAGGGGTCATGCAGACAGGCATAATTCAACTTTCTGAGATATACACAGATCTTGATCTCGCCTGTCTTCTTGTATTGTACCACCATAGGGTTGATCCACTGCGACTCTTCGGCAGGTTCAATAATCCCCGCTTCCAGCATTCTGTCGAGCTCAATCTTCACTTTTTCCTTATATTTTGGGTTCAATCTATAGGGTCTTTGCTTGACTGGATTCGCAACTGGTTTCAAAGGTATTCACATCTCTTCCATAGGACCTTTGATACCTTTCATATCAGTGAACTTGGTTGGAAACAAGTCCTAATATTCATGCAACAACTCTGTAATCTTGTCAATGGTAGCAACATCTCAGTAATCTCCGACATTGGAAAGCTTTGGTGTCTCCTCTATCCCAATATTAACTTTTTTAACCTTGATTGGCTGACCAATAAATGGTATCTCAACTCCTGGTCCTTCCACATATCTTTGGCCTTATGTTTCAGTGATGTTGACCTTCTTTGGATCATCATCGTCGGCATTGATGTTGTAGCAACTCTGCAACTTTTGGAGAGGCGCGGTCCATTCGTCTTCTTATTATTCCATAGGGAGGCTAGATGCCTCTTTGAATACCTTTTGTCTCACAATCTGTAATTCTTGCTCTACTGAAGGATATTCACTTTCAAATAAAAAGGTGGTTACAAAATTTTGAATCATACCTTCCCAGTCTTCAGTGATGAGGCGCAGCTCTGCTTGAAGGTACCATTTGATAGGGGTTGTGTCCAGCATGTTAATGAATCTGTGCACCCATTGTTCTCAGGGAATGTCACTTTAGGCCTCTTCACAGCTCCACACATGGTCTTTTGGGCATCTTCGACCTATGTGCCTTTCTTCACATCCTTCTACTTGTGCTAAGAACCACACTATCATCAAAGTTCGGCATTGTACGCAGTCTATAATATTTCTTTTGTGGGTTCCCCACCATCTTGCTGGTGTGGCTTTCAGGGCCTCATTCATTTCCAATAGCCTCTATTGTGTTGGTACACTTGCTTCAAAATCTGATAGGAAGGATTCTAAAGGGTTCAGACCATCAAATGTGGGTACATTACTTACTGTTGTGTCGATCTAGTGAACTTCTCTAGTTAATCTGGCACATCTTCTAGTAGATACTTCGTACATCAGGTTCTACCAGTTCTCTAGAGATTCTTTTGAATCTGATGAACCCACATTGTCACTTCGCCAGCTCAGATTCCCATCGGTTGTAGGGTTGATGTAATCTTGATGTCTGCCTGTCAGTTTGTATATGTTTTCCAGTTCATATGCATGGTCTTCTTCTCTGATGGGCTATGTATATTGTGAACCCTCATCTGGATATAAGGGTGCAATGACTCGAAGGCCATCTCTTTCAAATGTCATACGTATTTTCTTCAAATCAACCACTGTGGAGTTATCGAAGGCCCAATCAATTCCTAATAGTGCAGGATAAGGGAAATTGTCATCAACAATTTCAATTACCTCAAAATCTACGAACGTTCTCACTCCATCGATGTCCACAGGGACATGTTCCAATCTACCAAAGGGGTTGACCACTTGTTTCTTAGCCATCCTAAGCCTGATAGGGGAGTATATCAACTTCGGTTTCCCCATCAGTGCCCAAGTTTTCTTCGTCGTGACATTGACCTCCGACCCTAAGTCGAGGACCACATAATCTATATCATACTCTCCTATTTGAGCATTCAAGTGTAATTATTTATTTTTCCTTCTCCTTTTTCCGATTTGATGTACTGCCCTATTTAGTAAGGGGTCTATATTTCCTAGTTCATACTGTCTAATTAAGTTCTGTAGCTCTTGTACAATGCCTTTATCCTGAATCAACTTAACACAGGTGCATAAAAATTCCATGAGCTTGCTTACCTCTTTTCCCTCTTGTGGTGAATCAGATTGGTCAAATGCCTAAGGAATTCCATATTATTTTATTTTTGGTTGTATTTTTTATGAGGAACCTTGATCTGCTTTAAACTCTTGTCTTACTTCCTCAAAGATTTGTCTTTCTTTCTTTTCATCAAAAGTTTGGGTCTTCTCTATAGCCTTCTTGATACCTGAGTCTTCTGCAATCTATCCCTGAGTCATTCTATCCTCTCTTGTAGCAGTGCCTCCTCGAGTGATAACAACAAATTTAGGGCCTTCCCTGTGAGGCTCAGCATATATCAATTGCACTTGTGGATTCTGTTGAGTTCCTCGTCTTTCCTACATCTTAGCTAGTAGCACGGGGTAATCTTTTATGACATGGTCAAACGAGCTGCAATAGCTGCATGTAGTGCAAGGATTCTGACAATCCCTTGCCAAGTGTCCTAGTTGCTCGCAGTTGTAACAGATGATCTATCCTTAGCCTCAGCCCGTTCCTCCTCCTCGTCCTCTTCCTCTATATCCACCGTGAGGATTGAAATTTTCTCTTCCTGGGGAGTTATACTGCGGAGTCTTTCCTTCTTATTGTGCTTCACCTTGGATCTTGTATATGTCCCTCGATATTTTGTGCATAAGGTCATAGGCCCTACAATCCCTATCTTTGTGCCCCACAGACTTACAGAATGTGCAATATAAATTTGTGGGAGCCTGAACATACTTCTGCATGTAATAGCACTCACCTGTGTGATGCCTATTTCTGCATACTTCGCACCAAGGCAGGTTGACTTTCTTCAAGGGGCTCGGTGCTCCTGAGGCCAAATATTCATGGAATAAAGGACAATTTTCCTTATCATGGCCTTCTTATATGCATCTTACACACTATATATATTCTCTTTTGTCCTTCACCTTGTACGTATTCATATCCTCGACTTGCAGAGACAAACTAGTCAGCTGGCTCAAGATCTGGCTCATACCTGAGATGGATTCTCCCATAGGGGTTGATTCTAGATTCATGGCGATCTCCAATGCCTCAGCCTATGAATCAATCTTCTGATACATCATAGGAACTCTAATGTGGGGTAAGAGGGAGGTGATGAACCATTCTTTATTCTATTCGTCTGGGATCTAAAAAGTTAATCAGCATGTCAAGGTCTTGAACCTTTGATCGAACTCCCAAACAGGCTCGGCTACTTTCTGCTTGATATCCTTCAATTCTATAATACATTGAGACTCTGACTTAGGTTTCTTGATCTCTGTAATCAGTGCATTCTTGATCTCACCCAGTGGCTTAGGCTGCGCAAGTCCTTGGACAAGCTTTATGTATCTGCTCAGTGCGCAATCCCTTAGGGTAGTGTTGAACTGGGTCCTTTTAACAGCTTCATCGGTGATATTTTTAATATTCCATACGACTTCGCACAGAAACCAATGTTGATTAGGATGTTCAGATCCATCTCCCCTAAATATAGGGAGTCTCATCTCATATGCCATAGAGATACCTAGGTTTCCTGTTTGAGTAGATGTTGAGCTACTAGTAACAGTACTCTGAGGACTCTGGTGATTCTGATTATTTTGATTACCTAGTGTTGTTGAAATAACAGGAGGGTTAGCAATACTTACTTCAATATTTTGCACAGTTCCAGAAGTTTCAAGCTCGTCCTAGCGAGGTTCTTCAGCTTCTTCTTCCTCTGTCCTAGCGGGTTATGAATGTTCTTTGTCTATCAGATCTGTCTCTTCTCCACTGTAGAAACTCTCTTCCCCGTAGTTTTTTTTAAACAAGTTCTCAAGGTGAACCCCTCTTAATACTCTCCCACTGTGTGTATGTCCAGCTTTTGTATCACTTTCGTTGTCTGAATTCTTGAACATTATCCTTTTCGTATCCAACCAATCTATTGTATCTTCAAGATGTTCTTCTCATGCAACAACATCTTAAGTCTCAACTTCAGGGATTGTAAAAATTTTCCTCTTGGTCTCTTAAAGAAATATCTTTCAGCTTGGTTGTATGACTCTACTCTGTCAACAACAAATTCTATGATGTACCCTCCAATGGTACTATCAAACCAATGATCTACTGCTCTGGATACAACATTATCGTCTCTTTTGACCTTCTGGATCAGCGTCGACATCCAAACCACATGGGTTCTGGATTTGATCTCAAACTGGGTGTTTGCTAACCTAGCCAGCCACTCAAAAAACTCCTGATGGATTCCTCCAAACAATATCTCATGAATGTCGGTGAAGATGTATCTTTGTAGCCAATCTTCAGTACTTAGCTTAGGGTTCTTGTTCTGGGCTTCAACGAAGTCCCTCTCTTGATCTTCTATACACTTTTGAGTCTTTGTCTTCGATGGAAACCACCTTGACATTCCCTCAAAACAATTCTCATCCCGACAATGGAACCATTTCTTGGTACAGGGGCAGACCCAAGGTTCACTCCAAGAGCGCACCAACAAGCCCTAGCTACTGGTCCTTTCAGCAACACCTGTGAGGCAAATGCAGTCTCACCTGAAGCAGCTATGAGGGGGTTGCAGGATAAATATGTCTACAACCAAGGGAATATCAAGTGGATCTAATATGACAACAAAGCAACATTGATATATCCCTCACCAAGATGGATCTACCCTGCACAGTTATAGATCTGATCTAATTACAACAATGCAAATAACAATATAACAATGATAGAGATCAAAGCATCAATTGCACACACAACACAAGGTGTATGTGGTTCACCCTCTCTCTAGGGATACATCCACATAATTGTGCTTATTATTTATTAAGGTAAAGCATACAGTTCTTGTCTGCGCTCTCAGCTAGCAGATCCTCTTTCTTCTCTCTCTTTCTCTCCCCTTCCTGCGCACCCAGCTACAGGAATTGACCTTCTCACACAGTTGAAGATCTTACAATACCAGAAGGCTCTCTCACTTAGCACTCTCTCTCAATACAATAATATCTCACCACAAAAATAGAGCTAGATCAACAATAATAGCATACCAACCAAAACACACCCACCCAACCTAGGCCCCTTAGACCTCTATTTATACATTACAATCATTCACCGACATCCCTAGGCCGAAACCTAGGTGCCAAAACCCTAGATACCAAAACCCTAGGTGTCTAAAACCCTAGGTCAACTTGACCCGCTTTCTCTGAGCTTCGCCAGCCTGTCTTTCCTTCCTTCTCGTGCGGTGCTCCAAAGCATCCAACGGTGGATTTTTCTACTTGTTGAGTTTTTCTCAATCCCTCCTCCTTGTTGATTTGTCATCCTCAATCTCCTCATCCAACGGCTTGCATTTTCGTACTTTGCTTCATCTTTTCTGCTCTTTTGCTCACTTCGACCCAGTGACAATCACTATGTCTTCCGTGAAGTTCGCTTTTCACCTTTTCTTCCTTGTTCTTCGCTTCCTTCCATAACCAAGGGCCAACAATCACCCTTGGACAAAGCACATCCTTCCATTTGTTTGTCAAGCATTGGGATCTAGTATCACCTTAGGAAGTTGTTCTCGCTACATAGAGTTGTTTCCTCCTCCGTTTGGTTACTCTTCCAAACACATGGAGAGTTTGTGTTGCCTCCTGCATAGTGAACTTATGCCAATGTCATGATGCTTGAGTTTGATCATATTTCGTGCTTTTTTCCAAGGGAAGTTTTCACCTAGCATGAGTTGGCCTTTCTATAGTTTGTCTCTTGCCTTCATGAGTTGGCCATCCTGAGAGTCCAGTCAAGTCCTAATTCAAAATCTATGAAGTTCTCTTCCTAATCAATGAGATCCTCATGTATTTTCCTGATGAGTCATCGAAGACCTCAGGGTAGTGAAGTCATACACTCACATTGTACTCCTACCTGAGTTTTGAAGATCTTGAAGTTGTTGCTCGAGCTCTAAAGGCCTCATCTCCAGCCATCAGACATCACTATCTTCTTGAATATGGATACTCTACTTGTACATATTCGACTAATTTTGAGATGTAGATCCATTGTGTATTTCTTGTTCTTACACTTTATATAGTTATATGACATGGATCTGCAGTGTATTTGATTGGCAGCCATGATTTATTTCATCCCGAGCATGGGTATGCCCGCCTCAGAGAGACAATTGTTGTTTGCAGATGGCACCTCCCAAACTATGGTCCTGGGCTCACTCAATATCATACATTGGTGAAGATATTGTAATGTATTTCATCCATCAATAGATATTTTGACCTCACACATTAGGGGGCATATGTTATAGCCCTAAATATCTCTACACATGCATACATGGCCTTGGCCCTCTTACTTGCATTTTTGCCAAAGCACTGCTGAGAAAATCTTCTTAAAAAAACAATTTTTAGAAGATGTATGTGCCCTACACCATTAATTCTCATGTACATATGATTTCTGCATGACTACAACTAGCGTACATACGCATGTTGCACCATTACAGTCCATGTATACTTGAAAAATTTGCAAGGAATTTGTTGAAATTGATGGGCTATTGGAGGTTTCCCAACTAATCCACTTGTTATAGCCTATCACCCAACCGAATAACCATCCTTTTTGCATATAAAAGGAGGTGTTGGGGTCTCATTTCATACCTAAGCATAAGAACTCTAAAACTCTGCCCGATTTCACTTCCCCTCCTTGCCCAAGATATTGTTGCCTTTTGTGAGAAATTTCCTCAGCATTCCTTCATTAGCCCCTTCTCCCTCCATTTAACCCATTCACTTCCATAGAAGAGATCAAAAGGTTGAGAGGATAAGTTCATACAAGTTGCACTTGGAGCATGGTGAAGAGGAGCCCTAACCAGGTTCGTGGAACGGTAGCCGACTTAGATTGTAAAGGTATAATATTTGTGTTATGAATAAAAGAATTAAATTTTCCTATCCCAAATGATGGTGTCTTGAATACTTTTATTATTTTATTCTTGACATTCTAAAATCTAACCCTAACTTATATATGGAATAGCATGCTTATCGTTCTCTGTTTGTCAAACTTTGGATGTAGGTCATCCCTGGGAGGAGGTGTGCAATCAATGGAACTTCCAAGCACGAGGAGATCATCACCAGATGTGGGATTAGAGGTATATTTTCTCGATCTCCTTTCTCTTTTCTTTCTTTATATTAGTTTTTTTATGTTTAGGGTAGTATAGAGAATTAATTAGCTTTTAGACAGTTATTTTCTCTGCCTACATTATGAACCCTGGTGTAGTAAAAGGGGGGTTATTTCCTACTAGCAATGGGAACTCACTATGGAGTTACCTTTTAACATTATGGCCTAAATGACTGCTATAGAATCCTTCTTATCCTCTTTTATGCTCAAAAAATACCAGTCTTAGATGTTTTTATCACCTATGGAACAAGATACAATGCAAAATAATGGAACACCCTTGTCCTCATAGCAGCCTAGTATTTAACATAGTCTAATAGCCATCTAGGGGTAGGGTTTTGACTTCCTCAACCATCAATTGTGATAAATTTTTGGACCTTCTATAATATTCTTGAAATTCCACACATGGATGGCCCCATATGTCTGAGTAACAGGGGTTGACATGGCATCCTCTCGTACCATGGTGGTCAACATGGTGGGTCAACTTGCAGGAGGAATAACTTTTTCATACGAGCTCTGATTGATGTGATTTTTGCACCACTGGAAATGAATCTGAGTGTAGATAAATGTATAGGGATTCAAGCTAAATGTAGGAAAGTTTTGACCCCAAAAAATGTCAATTGATGCCTCAAAATGGCTCTGGAATGTTTCAAACTCCAATTTTCCAAATTGGGACCTACTATTAAAATGACCCTGCAAGTTGATTCCTCCAATTTTTTCCACTCTAAAATCATCAATACATATGAAAAATAATATAATGATCTAATATAGATCACCTTGTAGAGGCCTTGACAGTCGTAGTGATTTTCTTTGTTCCATCTGGCCAGTCCATGAAAAGGAAAAATCTCCTAGTCAAAGAGGTAATCTTCCTTTTTTTACTTAGTAGTGATTAGAGGGACTACATAGTTAGGTATACCTTTGGTATCTCATAGATCTGATCTCCCAAAATGACAATGACACCATGAGCATGTACTGGTAAATAACACGATACATCCACATATATGATTGTCCTAACGGAACATCACAAACTTAAAGCAGGGCAATGTTGCACAATGACTCATCTTTTAAGGTCTCGACGCAATATTACATGCAACATTTCTCACTAACGTGAATGTCTCATTCATGGCTCAACCAATCAATGGTGTACATATGGAAGTGTGGCATCATTGGAAACTTCATATTCTTGATGATGGCATCTACAAATGTTAGTTTAGTTTGGTTTCCACTATAAAAAATGAAATGGGGCAGTGTTGTCTTCACCCACATCCATAAATGGAAGATACACTCAACTTCTTTAGACACCTCTAGTTCCTTTGGATAGACCCTTATAATGGAGATAATCACAAATAGAGTTATGCATCAGATATTTGTTTTCCCCTATCCATGGGATCATGTGGTGTCAGGCCAAAATCAAAGTTTGAGGCTTTCAACTCACCCAATAATCACTATTTAGTGTGACATTTTTTGTTTTTATGCCAATGAATTTAGTGGTGGTCACACTACTTTCCTATGTACTTCTATGGCTTCTCATTCTTCTTCCTTACATGTAGCTTTGATCGATTGTCTTAAGGCTAGTTATATTTACTATGATCCTTTATTTTGAGAGTTAGGGATACCTTTACTTTTCATTTGTCATAGTTTATTTTCGGCCCCAAACCCTTTTTTACCCTTCTATCAATTTTTTTGCTCAATCTTGATGGCATAATTGTAAGCAACTCCTAGTGAAGAGATGTCCAAAAAATCCTTATTTTTTTTTTATATGTGTGTGTGTGTGTGTGTGTGTGTGTGTGTCCACTACAATATTTTAGAGCCAAGTGCACTTAATGAATACTTGGTTTTGTACACAAGGCATGAAATGCATCGATGTACTATGTTGGTGCATGTCTCTATTGTCATTAGGGGGTTGAAGACCAAGGGTTCGTCAATATTTGACCAACAAAACTGGAAGGCATCGGCATATTAAATCTTCACTTGAGGACCGAAAAGTGTCTCACCCGAGATTCCATGAGAATCACAAAGACCATTTAGTCCTGTGTCGGGGGTGAAGGGACAATGTATATAGGGAAGCCTCTCATGTATACACACATTCATTGATTCATATTGAATATGTAGAGTAATAAGCATCAACAATTAAAACATATACATTTCCAACTCATAAAACACATAGCATATTGTAGAGAGAAACATGACTTTTATTATCTTCATTAGCTTTCAAAATGCATACAGAAACATACTGATATTACACAGAACTATGTGCATGCACTATACTTAATTCAATAATCATTAAATTTCTCTGTGCTATGCGTTCTGTCCTCATTTCCACACAAATATGATCCTATTGCAGACTTCTTACAAAACTCAAACAAGGCTCATACAAAAAATTGACAAAACTCCTACAAAATTGATACATAACTAGACTCAAAACTAGATCATTCTCCAACTCCTTTGCACTTGACTCTGTCTCGATGCTCTACTTACTATTCTAATCCACTCCTCTTCTCCACTCTCTTGAGTGATTTCCATATTTGCATGCTTTTCCTATATGCATGCAGCCTTTGAATCATCTTGGAGCATAGAAATCCTAACTAAATTACCAACTCATCCATATATTTTCCCACAATCAGTCAGATCGTTATAATACTCAAGTGTAAAATATTCTCAAAGATATGTTCAAATTTGTTGCATGTAGTGTAACACCCTGTTTCCCCCTATTTGTAAATATAACTATATTGGCCAAGAGACTATGGAAAACTCAATATGTGTGAATGTTTGATTCGATGGACCTTTGTATCAAAGGTCAATGAATGTAAATTATATTAATTACTATAAAAAGGATAAGTGATCTCATGACTATTGGAAGGGGGATGTACTAAGAGATACCATGAATGTTAGGGAAGAGATGGTGAAGGGGACCATGAATGGTTGCATTAACCTCCACCAAACCAGTACTTTACTGGATTTACTTTCTCAGGACCAGAACAGTCCTCTGACCAAGGAATGAATTATAGGCAGAGCACCCATCTGTAAGGATTTCAGACCTAACCATGGATTGGGAATTTGATCCACATACAATATTGTTGAGGAAGGAAAGAAAGGAAGGTGTGGTGGGCAGAGGAAGACCCGCGAAGAGTGAAGAGACAAGAGGTTAAGATCTCGGGTTCAAGGAAGAACTAGGAAATGAGTGTTATGGTCGTGGGGAAATGGATAGCATGGTTATGATACAAGTTGATAAATGAGGTTGTTCCTCCTTGCTTGGTATTGTGAAAACCATTGCCAAGACCCTGCAGGAGAAGGAGAGTAACCTCTGTCCCTACTATCATTGAGTCGGAAGAAAGGATTTTATCACAAAGCATCGTGGTCTAGCTCGAGGTGGCTAGTGGTAAATTTGTTAAGAGTGACTGAGCCTAAGGTTGGGTGGAAACGGGCACCCCTTTTAGCAGTCGCTTCATGTTATATGGTTCTGATAAGTATTTTCCTACTTTATGTATTAAACTAAAATAATGGATGAATGCATGAGTGTATGTATATATGTGTATTTATAAATGGTTTCTGTGCAAAATGGTCATGATATGTGTATGCATTCATCTCCTTGTGAACTTATGCTTCTGACTGATAGTCTATATGCCCAAGATTAGCTCCTAAGGATTCTTAGGAAGTAATCTTGTAAGACAGTAGAGATAGATATATCATGTTGATTTGAGCTTGTCCGTCTGAAGAGGATACCTCTTTCATATTCGTTGTTGTGCGATTGGGATTCCAGGCCCAAGTCCTTAACAATTTCATGATAAAGCTCGGGAAGGATAGCGAAGTTCAAGCCTTGATAGGGGAGGTATCTTTGTTTGGAAGATGAGCGGATGAGATCCGTTCGAGAGTACCCATATAATCAATACCTAGGAACCTTAGGCTAAGCCTAAGGAAGCTAATTCCTCCTAGTTTTGGAGCTCCAGAAGTCTGGGACGTCGGAGTATGACCAACCTTACCAGCCTTATACTGGCTGAAGATAACCGAGAGACTTGGTTTCCCATAAGTTTGACCAGCATTAGGAAGTTTCCCAAGTAGTTAGGTGAACCTATCTTACCAACTAAACTGGGACCCAAAACCCTGAAGGTTGGAGCCGCGAAGAATCCAGAACCGTAGATTGAGGGATCCTTCTGGTTCTTTCCCAGTCGTCAATATACCGAGGAAGTGTGGCACTAGCCCCTTTAGTTTGTAGATTGGGAACTTTGGGATATGAGAGGGGTTTTCATAGCAACACTCCCGAACGTCGAATCCCCAAGGTAACAAGAGTCATAGATATATAAACCTATGTGGTTGTATCTCAACCATGAGATCTAAGAAATGTTAGAAGTTTGTCAGTTCAGGGTGATGTGGTGTAGTGACATCACCTATGGTGACGTGGACCCCAGCTTGATGTTCCATGTGTCACCCATATTCATGTGTATCACGTACCCTATAGGCCCATTGGAACGTAATACGCATTACCCTGACCCCTCCTACATGTTAGTTCATGATATGTGTCCACCTAGGCAACGTGGTCGGTAAAATGACCGGGACTCCGGGGGTCTGGGACTTCAGGACCTTGGAGGATCTAGGATGCAATATGGTAGAGATACCAAATGGATTGAAGGCCAAAGCCACGAGGTGAATTTACGGGACTTCGAAAGTTCGAAACTCTAGGTGGTCTCGAGCATAGATAGTAAAGAGGCGTGAAGCATCGAAGCGCAGAATTCCTCCATAGTTGATACATGAGAAAGAGAGTAAGTCCAGTCATGAGATCGGATAGTGGATGGCCTTCCACTGTGGAGTGAAGAACTTGGGAATAACACATTTGAGGTGGGTCCACGCGGGCATCACGTGGCCCTCAACCAATAAATGCCTAAAGAACTTTTTAGAGATATATCCATCGGTTTTGGGCTCAGTTTTGAGCATGGAGACCATGGTTGGAAAAATTTGGACGAGAAGAATGTGGTAGAGACCCCGAATGAAGGATTTGATCACATAAGGAGAACAAAATTTTGAGGCCCCATCCCTAGGGAATCCACTCAGGGGTCGGGTGTGTTACATGTAGTATTCTTGATTCATTGCACACAATATTCCTTTGGCCATCACTGTTGTTGATCCTTCCTTGTGTCATTCAATGTATCTTGGTGTGTTCATGTAACTTTCCCAAAACCCTGGGTGCCAACAGGACCCCAACACTATTAATTGGCTCATCCTCGAGCCAACAATTTTGTTCATGTCTTGATAGAAGCATATGATGGCACCATCGTCATGAGTTCCTAGAGGAACTACTAAAATTGGCCATCAATGTCATTAAAAGTTTCCTGCAGCCTTTGAGTGTGATGGACGAATTCATTTGTGTCAGTGGTTGTAACTTGTGGGGACTGAAGGTTAATGAGCTCCATCTTTTCGAGCATTGGATTTATTGTTGCAAGTTGATTATAACATACTTGGGATTTGTCGGCCATGTCATTGACAATGCTAGAGAGAGTTTGTTGTTCTGACTAGGTTGTTGTAATCACCTTAGTCTTGTTGGCGATCATTTTTATCGTGACTTGTCGCTCACCCAGAGGTAAGGACGTTAGGGATCTCTTTTTTTGCATGACCTATACTTCCTTAGTGTGGATCCATTCCTCGATGGCATTGATTTCAGGTGCGTTCTAGAGGTGATTCCATAGTGTGAAGCTATACTCAATGAGGCCCATAAAATCCTTTATGTGTGTTTGTCCCTTTTGTAGTGTTGCCTCAGCCATGACAATCTTTTGCTGCAACTCTTGAGTGTTTGATAGAGGTTGTTTGAGCTTCTTTCAAAGCTAAAGATTATGCGTCTCTAAAACTAATTCGGATTATTTTGAGAATGACATGAAGGCAGAAATATAACCAAGATATAACAATGGAATACACAAAAATATATAAGAGAACACAAAAATATGGTGAAACCCAACTTCTATTACTTAATAAGATAGACAAACATTGTAGAACACAAACTGGAAAAATGGGATAGCTTATCTCTCAAAAGAAAGAGATGTTGGCTACGCTTGATTCACAAGAAGATTTACATCACACTCCATTGCATGCTTAAAGGGCATCCTTCACCTTAATTATATATGAGAGAATGAGAGGAGAACAATTCCCATGATGCATGTGGGATAAATTGGACTAACTTTATAAAATTCCATAGGCATGTAAAATACTAGGACTTCCCGGGCGGTCACCCATCCCAGTACTACTCTATCCCGAGCACACTTAACTGTGAATTTCTAATGGGATCCGATGCATTAACGCTATGTTGTAGGAATGTACATAAGAGCATCACATGATGTTTGTAATTAACAAATGAAGATGACATTACATTCCATTCCCCATAAAAAGGTTGAATTTCATGGTTTATCAAAACCACAGGCTCAAAATGGTGATTCAGTGGAAAAGGTGGATGGCCACCGAGATCCATCTGGATCATTCCTCCCTCTTTAGGAAGCAATGGTCCCCATTGCATCAAGTTCCCTTGGGAGATGGGGAGACTTCTACTAAATCTAAAGCTTGGTGCGTTGTTTTCCTTACTGAAGAAGATGTCTTACTTAGCTTGTTGAAGGCTGTCATGAACCTGTTGTTGGAGGGCTTGAATCCGTTCAACGAATCTAGTTGCATGATCTACCTGAGTGTGGGAGGACTCCTTCAGTGAAGATGCAACATGAAGAGTATGAAGGGTTATGTTATAACCTTACTTGATTGGGCAGTGTGGAGGCACCCCAGTAGGTGCAACAAGAACATCTTGGTAGTATTCTACAATCTTGTCGATCTGCTTCTCCTGGATAGAAAGGTCTTGGGTTGAGGTTGCAGTGGTTGCAGTTTCCTTCTGTTCACTTTCTGATTGGATTGTGAAGAGACTAAACTTTGCAGTGTGAGATATTACTTTGTGGAATTTTTTTGGTGGGACAATAGTTGAAACTACCTCTAGTATCTTGTATAGTTGAGCCCCCATAGTAACAATGACGCTATGGGGTCGAGACTCATAAATAACATGACGCCTCCACATATATGGTTGTCCTAATAGAACATCACAGAATTTTAGTGGGGCAACATCACATAATACATCATCTCTGAAGGGCTTGATTCCATAGGACATGTGACATTGATGGTTGACATGAAGATCTTAGACTTTTCTGTGTCTTTCTTAGAATTCACGTTACCCTTCTTTGCCTGCATCTTGGATTGGCTCTCTTGAGGTTGGCCTTCCTTGATCTATCCATGCTTCTCCCACTAACTTTGTTTCTTGAATTTCTGTTCAATTTTTACTGCATATCAATAAGAAACTCCCAGTGTGGAGATGTCTAAGAAATCCATATATGTTTGGATGTACCTGTGTAGACCACTACGGTACTTCAAAACCAGGTGCCTCTTGGAGTCTTTCATACCCAGCTTTGAGCGCAAGGTATGAAATATGTTGGTGTACTCAAGCACCATCTAGTCTCTTTTCTGAAGTAGAGTTGAACATCTCATGTATTGGTCATCATAGTTTTCGATAGGGTAGAACTCCTCCTTTAGGGCATCTAAAAAGGTTTCCCAAGTGGGTTCTCTCCCAAATAATGTAGATTCATCCATGGTGTACCTATCCCAGTAACTTTCCCACCAAGCTCTGACATGGGGAAGGGATTTAAGGAGCACGAAGGGGATCTTTTCACTGTCGGAAAATTTTTGGACCGAGTAATAACCTTCTAGCAGATTCAACTATTTTTCTAGAGCATCTGCATCTATCTAGCCTTCAAATAAGGGCATATCAAAATTGACTTGTACCTTGAAGGTTGTTGTAATTGCAAAATGGTTTCTTGTTGAATATGCCTCATGTGCCGCCATCGGTATTCTTTGAAGGATCTGAGCAAAGTTGTCCATCATCTTGTTCCTTTGTTGCACGAGGGCTTGCTCGAGAAACGTCTTGAAAGGATCTCATGATCTTTCATCTCTCTTTTCTTCCTCCATGGGAGGTTGCTTGGGCCAGCGAGAGTGGTTTTCCTCAAGTGAAACTAGCTCAAGACCCAAATCTCTATACCCTGACCTCGTCGGGGACCTGCCTTGAGAAATGACAAGGAGTAGAATGCTCTGATACCACTGATCCAGATTATTTTGAGAATGACATGAAGGAAGAAATATAACTGAGATATAACAATGAAATACACAAACATATATAAGAGAACACAAAAATACAATGAAACCCAACTTCTATTACTGAATAAGATAGAGAAACATTGTAGAACACAAACTGGAAAAATGGGATAGCTTATCTCTCAAAAGAAAGAGATGTTGGCTACGCTTTGTTGCGCCTCTTTTGTCACCTAAATGAGCAAAACAAAGGTGCTTACAAGCTTAGTTGGGTTAGCTAAGAAAGACAACTATAAAGGAAAAAGGGTTAGAGAAAGAAACATAAAAGAACAACTAAGAAATAAAAGAACAACTAAACTATTGAGCATAAGGACATAAGAACAAAAAACCAATAAGACTCATGTCACCAATGGCAAGGATTATATTAGTGAAAGAAAACACCAAGAAAAAAGAGGACTTTGGGTCCCTTCTTCCTCCAAGGGAGGGCTCTTGGACCCCCACAACTAAGCTCTTCTTACAACTTTGAATGAAATGGCGAAAGAATCCCAAGCTAATCCACTCAAGAGGTGAGATGGATTGCCCAATGTAATGGTGCTAGTATACTCTTGATGAGAATAGACGATTCCTCAAGAGAACAACAGTAGCATAACTTTGCTAATGAATTCCTTGAAAATGAAGTGCACCCATGGCCTTGTTTTATAGCACCTCTTTGAGGTATTGTGCAACCAGCTTATAGTGTGAAAAGAGGTTATTTAAGGCATTTTTAGGTCTTTGACCAGCCACCCAATCGGATTCAACCGAGATTTGGGTGTCAAATCAACTTGGAAGTTGAACCAGAAGTGGGTGGGAGGCCAACCAATCTCATAAATGCACCATTCTCAGATGTGTGTGGCTTTTATCGACCACAGTCGTGCATTGTGCACATGTGCGCTTTTCTTGTGTTTTTGGATTGTGCATGTGCGCGCGCACCCTGTGTAGTCATAACGCACCTTAATTTTATCACTGGTTGTATAGTTTTGGACCTTTTGGAAATGATTTTGTGGTAATTTTGGTCCATGGGTGGCCTCATAACTGTTTGACAATGTTGGATTCCTGTAACCATTTGCAGACGAAATTTCAGTGATAACAGATGCCCCCTAATGGATGAGGTTAGGAGCATACGTATAGCCGAAATTCATGAATGTTTCTTCTACTGAGAGTGTCATTGTAAGACAGAGCGATAGTGAGAGTGTCAAGAGTTACCTGTTGGAGGGAGAAGGGGACCTGTAGGACCCAACCTTCCATAAGGTGTGTAAAAATAAATTGTGTACGAACGAGGCGGGCATGCCCCATGCTCGTGTCATGTAACTTAAAAAAAGAATGGCGTTGTACAGTAATTGAAACTGTGTGTTGATGTAGATCACTGCAGCGCCCTCAGGGGCGGTTTTGATAAAGGCAGAGGGCAAGTCTGATGAGGAACATACTCTGAATAGTAGTAAAGGATAACTGTAAGAAGTATCACAGATGTTGTGGGCATTGATAGCCCAGCCAAGTTCAGAGGTCTTCGGCGAATATAAGAAACAACTGCAATAGTCGCAAAGTAAGACCCACCGTAACATGAGAAAGTGTTGAAGTCGAATGTTACGGGGGTCACCGACAGCATGGAGCAATTGTGGTTCTCCCTGTGTCGTCCGAGACCTCTCATTGGAAAGGTAATGAGACTCAAGATATTGTCGCCCTTCTAGAAACTCTGTTGATGTCAACAAAAGGGGGACGCAACTCCAAGAAGCAAAGGGCTTCGTGAAATCTACTAGGTGAGGTTAGGAACTGAGGAGGTACATGGATGAAATCAAGATGTATTAAGACTCAAGACTTCCCTTGGTTGGGGGTATGTGCGAAGTATAAGTGGCCGCAACCATTCAACTAGGTTGAGTGTCAAGGGGACAACAAGACATGGGATAAGTTGTGCCAGAGGCGGGATAAAGTGAACAAACTTAGAGGGCAGAGGTAAGTGGCCGGTGGGATACTCGGAGTATATGGATGATGTCAATAGGGGTAGATGATAAGGAGTGCCCCAACCAAGGGCGACATGGGTTGTGTTTTCCAAAAAGAGAAGAAGGTCATCAAAGGTAACGACAAAAAGATATGTAAATGCTGGAAACAAAGGCTTTTTACAATTTATCAAACGAATAAAGAATAATTTGGGATGAGTGTAAAAATATAGAAACGGGTGCCCCAATGTAAGATGGTTGGGCCAGTGAGGGCACAATTTGCTCAGAGAATTGGTGGAGGTTGGGGGCCCCATGGGTGAGTTTCTGTATGAGGTAGATGAAATGGAGGGAAATTTGTGAATGGGCAAACTGATTGTGGATGAAATGGAAGGTTAATGATACTGTGGAGGCGCAGTCAAAATAGAACCTTGAACAAATAATCTAGGAGTCCATTGGGAAATCTAGCAAAATGAGGAGAAGGAGTATGTGGCTGATTCACGACATGATGTAAGACTATCGGGACTCCCATCCCTAAAGGGTTGAAAAACAGCATGAGTGTCAAAGTGCCAAAGGGTGCTATGAATGGGACAACTCATGTGGGGGAGAGTGCTACTGGGTGACAGTACCTAAAATGCAATGGAGGTGTCGGTACTGTAGAGCCAGAGATGGGGATCCTAGAGGCAAATTTCATAGGGTGTGACTGGAGATGCAATTGAGATTAAGAGGGAATGATTACATGCCAGTGTTGATTATATACCTGAAGGGGTTGCATTGATGTATGATGACCAAGTACCTGCACACATGAAAACCGAATACCCAATGTGAACAATATCTGAAGAGAATCGAACATACAAGCATTTATTTGATAATTTTGAACATGAGCATGTGTACTTGGAAGGGGTATGAAAAAATGGCTCCCCGGGGGCCAAGGATAAAAAATGGCCCAGGGACTGTCTTAATCTAGATGACGGGATGTTGATCTCGTGCTTGAAGACGGATCGAAAAATGGACACCCGAAGCTCCCGGAATGGTGTTTGGAAGTTTGGCGGAAAAGCCTATATATAGTTGTAGGGCCCATATTACCACCTCATTTGTACTTGTTGTCAAAGTGACTGGATGAGAGGTATTCAGAGGAGATTTGGAGATTCCAGGAGAATGAGGCAGCTGATTCAGGACCAGAGAGATTCAGGTTAGTAGTCTTATTGTCCTGCATAGAAGTAGGTTTTCCATTTGTGGGCAGGGCCTGTACGGAGGGCCATACAGGGGTTTTTATGGGTGTGGGACCCACAGTGTGCAGGCGATCCAAAAATATGTGCGCATAGGTGCGCGCCTGTTATCCGGATAGCCGCACATGGGTGCGCCCGTAGGGGGGACAAAGGCGTGCTCTATGTATGTTTGTATTTTGTATATAGGATGGTGAGCCCATTTTGGTGTAGTGGGACCAGTTTTGTACCGAGGAGATTTGTTGGCCTGTGGATTTTGTATATGATGTTTTTTATGTGTATGTAAACATTTTGATGGCACTGTTGACCGATTTATATATATATGAGTATACATTTTGGGGTCTTTGTGATGTTTACATGTGTTTTTTAATCTGTTGATGATGTCTGATCTATATATGATGTGACAGGCTCTGGATGGTTTATGTGTGTGTAGAGATATCTTGATGTGATATATGCCAATCGAGTACAATATTAGCTATGTTATCTGTGATTTGATTCAATTGTCTTGGAATATGTGTAAAGGTAATGAAATCAAACTGTCGAGATAAAACTCTAACTTACAGGTATTTGCGAAAGAGGCAAGGATCACGGACACGGTACACATTGTTGAGCTGGAGGACGACTAGTTGGGAGTCAAGAAAGATGCTAAGGTGATGAATACGATGATGACTGGCATCAGCGAGGAGGCCAATTATGGCAGTGTACTCGACTTGGTTGTTGGTTGTTGAACCCAAACATATTCTCCTAGAGTGGAGCAGTTCATGTGAGGGGGAATAGAGGGCCCAAGATGCCGAAGCGAGATTTTGTGTCCAACGGCTGGCATCATCAGCGTAACTGATGTGGTAGGCCAGTGGAGGAAGCATCTGTCAATAACATAAATGATAGTTTAGATGTGAGGGATGGAAAAAAGATTAAAAACACTATAAAAGAAATAACCTAATGTAGAATGGCTATGCTTAGGCGTAAAATTTCTTTAAGTATAACCAGTTGACGGGTTCTTTGAGAGAGAGGCCTTTGGGGGAGGCTAGGATGTATGTGCCTTTGGTGAGGCAATGTTGGATAATGTAGGGGCCATGCCATAGTGACTCAAATTTTCCATGACTAAGGGTATCGTGAGCGATATTGTAAGCAAGGATGAGGTCTTCTTTGTGAAAGGAGTGAAGGTTGGCATGGCGATCAAAGGTGGCCTTTGACCAATTTTTGGCTGCCTCATTGTTCTGTAATGAAGATTGAAGATCTTCATCCAGGGACTCTAAGTTCAGCAAGCGCTGCTCCATTGGAGCAGTGTCAGGTAATAGCTCAATTGCGGTGCATAAGGTGGGAATTTCACACTCGATAGGAAGAGTGGCCTCGACCCCATGGACTAGATGAAATGGTGTGAAACCAGTGGCCATTTTCATGGTCGTACGGTAAGCCCATAGCGTAGAAAATAACATATGATTCCAATTGGTCTTATGTTTTTTAACCGTGCGCTACAACATGGTCTTGAGGACCTTGTTAATTGCTTTGACCTGTCCAGTAGACTGAGGGTAATATGGTGAGGAAAACTCGTGGGAGAATCCCAACCGAGATGAGAGTTCAACGAAAATCTCATTCTCGAAATGTTTCCTGTGATCGGAAACTAGTTGGAGTGGTACTCCAAAGCGGGATATGACGTGATTAAAGAAAAAAAGCGTTGTAGTGTCAGCAGTGTTGTTGAAGGTGGGCATGGATTTAGCTCATTTTTTGAAGTAATCGACTGCGACAATAATGTATTTGTGACCATTGTTGGATGGGGGATTACAAGTCATGAAGTCGATGCCCCATTTACAAAAGGGGCCTGTAGTAATGACTGGGTGGAGAAGAGCAGGTGGTGCTCGTGCTTTGTTGGTGTAAAGTTGACATTTATCACATCACTTCATGGCATGAATGCAATAGTGAAACAATGTGGGCCAAAAATATCTGGCTTGGATGATTTTCTGAGCGGTAGACATTCCCGAAAGATGGCCCCCACATGTGTCGCTATGGCATTCATTCAAGATTCTATCAGCCTCGTCAATAGTCAAGCATTGACGAAATATGGTGTCGACCCCTCGCCAATATAAGATATTTCCGATGAGGAGATAGCGGGGAGCCTGGTGGTGAATATGACAATGATCATCTTGTGAGAGGTGGTTACCAAAATTTTGGGTTCGGAGGTAAACAAGGAGGTCGTCGTACCAAGGATCATCCAAAGTGATATAAAAGAGATGTTCGTCGGGGAAGTCGATATTGACGAGGGAACTGGTAGTATCAGAGGGGAAGGTCGTGACAAGTTTGACGAGGACGAGAGATTTCTTGCTCTTGGGTGTTGAAAATTCAAGATCATACTCCTGAAGAATAATGATCCATCGGGCAAATTTGCCATTAATTTGTCAACCACTGAGAAAGTATTGCATAGGGTTGGAATCTGCTACGACTTTAGTCATGTGAAGCAGAATGTAATGGTGCAGTTTCTAGACTGCGAGGACGACTGCAAGGGCTAGTTTCTCTTCGTGTTTGTACTTCAGGGGTGGCCCTGAGAGGTTTTTACTAATGTATTAAATGACATGCTCATGATCTTCATCACCGATTTGAATGAGAACTCCTACTACTGAGATAGTTGAGGTTGATATGTAGAGGATATAGTCGCGATTGTAGTCGGGTGCACTAATTAAAGGGGCGTTGGAGAGAACCATTTTAAGATCATCAAATTCTTTTTGGGCATGTTCATCCTAGTGGAATGGGATGTCATGGCAGAGTAAGCAAAGGAAACTGTGTGCTCGAGTGGCATAGTTTGGAACAAATTTCTGTATAAAGTTAGCTTTTCCTTGTAGGCTCTGTAGTTGGCGTAAATTCTGTGGGGGTGGAATTTCGGTGATGGCTTGGACTTTGAGGGAGTCCACGGTAATACCTCTTTGGGAAACGATGAATCCGAGGAGGCACCCAGTAGTGATGCAGAATACGCATTTGAGGGGGTTCAAGCGGATGTTGTACTGATGACACCGTTGGAAGACGATCCGTAAATCATCAAGATGTTGGGTGCATTTTTTGGATCGAGCTATGAGATCATCCAAGTATGCGAGGATGATATGAGCTAGATCATGAAAAATGTATGTCATAGCCCACTGGAAAGTTGCGCCAGTGTTCTTTAGGCCAAAAGGCATGACACGATACACTAACGTACCCCAAGGGGTGGTGAATGCAGTTTTGTATTGATCGGTTGGGTGGATTTGGATTTGATTATAACTAGAGAAACCATCCATGAAGGACAGAGCCTCGTGGCCTGCACAGTCGTCGATAACTTGATTGATGAAAGGCGTTGGAAATTTGTCTTTGGGATAGGCGTGATTGAGATCGTGAAAGTTCGTGCAGACACAGATATTGCCCTATTTTTTGTTAACGAGTACAGGGTTGGAAACCCATGAGGTATAGGTGATGGGGTAGATGAACCCAGTCACACATAATTTGTCAATCTCAGCTTTAATGGTCGCTGCTTTGGATGGGTGTAGCAGTCGTTGTTTTTGACAAACTGGTGTAATGTCAGGCCAGGTGTCGATGCGATGTTCAACAATAGAGGGATCAAGTCCAGGCATCTCTGTGTATGACCAGGCAAAATATCATGATATTCTTGGAAGAGGGATTTATAGGCGGTGATTTATTGAGGAGTGCATGCGGCACCAATGGTGATTTCCTTGAAGACTTCATTTTTTATGGAAATATCGATTTTGATGGTCAGGGAAATGTTGGCCATGTTTCCTTCTTCAAAAGCATCAGGGGCAGGGATGGGGTTGTTGAACCAGTCGATATCCCCTGATGGGATAAAATCCTTGGTTTCGACTGCGTATATGGGGTGGTGGTTAAGAGGCGTGAAGGATTCATATGAAAAGAAGAGCGATATGTGGTGTAGTGCATCCCATGGGTAGTCGAGAGTGGTTAGTTCCTCGAGTATGTCCTCGTCACAGTGAAATTGGTGGGAATACAAGGGGTCCAAAAGAGTGATATCAGTGATTGTCACCGTGTGGTTGTCCTTTGGGGATGATGAAGCAGAGGGAATGATGCAATGAGATTGTGATGGTTTTCTCAACATAAACCAAATATTGAGGTACTGAGGAGTACCAGTGGTAGTTGGATGTAAAATTTCTGTAGGGAAATGAACGGGAGAATTGGGGGGATTTGGGGGTAAATCCTCAGATAAGTCATCCAAGAACCACAGAGGTATAGGGAGTGCCTCTGGTTCAGATGAAATGATATGAAGAATCTCAAGTGGTGAGGTAAGGTCAACAATCGATTCTGTAGGGGGCGCAGGGGTTTGAATTAGGGCCATGTGGCATTGCCTGTATTCAATGATCATAGGACATTGATATGTAAAATGATCTAAGGATTCACATAGAGAGCAAGGGCATATCATGCATTCGTTGACTGAAGTCCATACATAATGGATGTCAGTGATGTTTGGTGGGGATGACGTAACTAGACGATGTTCCTGCTGGAAGCTTTGGCATACTGCGACTAACATCTGTCAGAACTGAGGTAGCGCTGGGCAATGGTGTGTATAATGGCCATATTTTGAACATATGGCGCAAGCGAATTTGGTCCACAGTCCTTTTCTACTTGTGTTCAGGGAGATAGAGACAATACTTGTTACAGTGGCGAGTGGTGATGGTGTTTGATTGGGTTGAATTAGGTTACGTAACTCGGGTAAAAATGGGCATTTGTTGGTTGGGTGTCCATCTTTATCACATAGCGCACAAGGAGGTTGGACGTGTGGGGGAAGTGGAGTTGTGGGCTCCTTCTTCTTTCACCTGCCCCTGGCTGTGGCAGGGAGGTTAGTGAGTGGGGGTGTAGAGGGTATGGTGGGAGTGAGTATGGGAATTTTCATTGGGATTCCTTCCATTTGGGGGGGAAGGGATGGTTGAGGGACCATCTCTGGTGGATGTAAATACCAAATTGTAATTTCCAACACCATATTAGGGAGGGTAAGCATTGTGGCTACTTGGAAAGTTTGTACGCCCAGTGGAGGGTAGAAGAAGGGGATTTGAGTGATGGCTTGGGGAACTGTCTCCCAAACTGGGAAATGGCCTTGGGGAGAGGTGAAATCATGAACTGGTGGAGTCAACGAGTTCGCAGGAGGCTCATGAGGGGGGAGCTCTACGACTAGTGGGACGTCAGATATGATAGAAGCCTCCCTAGGAGGAAGGGTATCCTCTATGTCAGTTCTTTTGGATGATACTATGCATACTTGATTGGAAGGATGAAGGAGCGGTGGCGCACCATGGTAAGTTCCTAACAATGATGGGTCTTTGAAAATCCCAGGACCCATTTCAATGAGTGGTTATGTTTTAGGATGAGTATGGACGAGGGGGATAATGTTATCGATGTTGGTAGAAGGGTTAGGCTCATAATGCGAAACTTGGTCAATTGTGATGATCCTCCCATTGTGGGGGAACATCATGGTTTGAAAGATGGAAGAGGTAATTGCCTTCATAGCATACATGTAGCTACGACTGAACAAGATATTGTAATCGAGTGGGGCGTTGATAACTTCAATGTCGATAAGAATAGTCTTTCCCCTGAGTTATATAGGGACATTTTGGAAGATCCCTTCAGGAGACGATGGTCATTCGTCATAAGCTCTTAAGGTAATGGAAAATGGGATGAGTTCGGGGGAACCAAGTTTCTACCATACAGACTTAGACATGATTCATGTGGATGCTCCTTCATCGATGATGCACCGATGACCTGTAATGTTCCGAATTTTTATTGGGATTTGAAAAGAGATTAGAGCAGGGAGTCGAGGTTCTCCACTGTCGAGATCAAATTTTATGAGTCGAGTATCCGCGGGGTCGACTGCCACCAAGGTGGAAAGTAATGATTTCCACTAAGTGGGACAAGTTTGAAGGACTTCCAAGACTGACATGGCAGCCGGGGATTGTGCTAAGTCATCAACCAAACTGTAATTATGAGCCGCCCTATCCTGTGGGTTGTGCACATTCCTACGTAATGGGATGCGAGGAATGTGAAGAGGTGGTTCGGCGTTAGGGAGAGGAATCACCAACAGGGGTCCCGTTGGTGCTAGGAATATTTCTGGGGGAATGGGAGGAGACTCAGCGGGTGCACGGTATTGACGACTACGTGTTTGCAAAAGGATTTCTTCCTCGCTGGTGAGGAGGATAGTACGATATGCAGGATTTTTTAGATTGAGATAATGTCCCAACTATGGTGGGGTAGGCTGCATCTCTTGTTGGGTGTTCATCACACCTTGGTGTGGAATGGGGTTTTGCAGCACAACTGGGGGGGGTTGTTGCACGTATTGTTGTGGGGCCTGCTGAGGGGCAGGTGGTGTTGGAGGATGTGGTAGACTGCTTGAGTCTTTCAGCCGTTTAAAATTAGCAATTTGGGGGCAATGATGAGTATAATGACAGAACTCACCGCAAAGGGCACAAGGGAAGGTGGTTCTAATAGTATTATTATTTCTCCCTTGACGTCAATTGTTATTTCCCCCATGGGGGTTCTGATTCCCTTGATTCTGGTTGCCCCCAGTAGGTTGGTTCTGTTGGGGGTGATTCCTGCCTTGACCTAGTTTGCTATTGTTCCTATTTTTTCCTTTCTTTTTGGCATTATTTGACTGATGAGTCGGATTTGTCGTATTCAGCTGTTCAAAATTTTGATATTGTTGAAGGGGAGAGGGTTGAACAAAATTCACCCCAATTTGAGGGTGTGGGGGAGCCATGGGCTATGGAGGACCAGGGAATGGAAAGTACAGATTCTATGGGAGTAACGATCTGTAAGGTACATAGGAAGGCGTGGTGATTTCGCTAGTACTTAGATTATAAGATGAGGTAGAGGGAGTACCAGAACTTGTTTGGATAGGTGGGTGTATTGGGGGTGTCGGCGCTGGCCCACTGATGGGTGGAGGAATAACAGCAGGGTATGGTTGTTGATAAGGGGGTGGGGGTAATAAGAGGTGCCCCCATATGCTGGTGGATATTGAGGTGTGCCATACATTGGTGGTTTTTGGGGTTGTGGACTGTGGTTCGTGGTATTACCAATCAATTTGTCTGCTAAGTGAGACATCTTGGGTTTGTCTTGACCGAATGGCATGGGTTTTGGGAGATCAGGAAGTACTTTGTATAAGTACCCTGATTGTGAATAGATGAGGTCATATTTTTGAGCCTTACTGATGGATTCTTCTTCTGATTGAGGGAAGGTGGAAGCTACATCTTTACCGAGGAGAGAGACAAGTGATCTGAGAAACCAGTCAAGACACTATTGTTTGGTGGTTTCGACTTTGCACAAACGTTGTCATCTACGTCATTCGCAAATGTGATCAGCGATATGTGTGGCTGAGGTTTGTTTAAAATTAGAGAGTAGTTCAAGACCATTGTCATGGTGGATTGGTAATTGGAATAAGGTCAAAAATGCTTTGTCCAAGGACTCAAAAGTCACATGGGACCCCGGGTTATCGTCTACATACCATTTGGCTAATGGGCCAGTGAGTGTGCATTGAAATATTCGCAGTCGGATGGAATCATCCATAATGTTGTTGGAAGAGCACCATAAGTGGAAAGTCATGACATGGTTGGCAGGGTCATCTCCTGCCTTTCCTTCAAACTTGGGGATGTCTGAAGGTAGTTTGGTGGGCATTGCAGGCCATGTGGGGTCATGCAATATAGGATCATTTGTGATTTTGCTTAGATCTGGTATGTTAAGAGAGGCCAAATATGGCATCAGGAGTGTTGGTGGAGGATTAGTTCCAACCATGGTGTGAGTGTTCTGTGAACCTGACACTTGAGGGGGGCTAGGTGGGTTGGAACTTCCCCCTTGAGAGGAAGTTGGCCCCCCGCTCTCGTGTAAAGGAGAGCAAGTGGATGGAGGACCTTGGGAAGTGGACCCAAGTAATGTGGAACCAATCAAAGTTGATCCTAAGACAATGGCACTCACTGGAGTGTGTGAAGGTGGTGTCGATGAGTTGGCAAGACTAGGAACTCCCCCTAGAATAGGAGGGAGGTTTAGCAAGCATCTGGAATGACAGGGGTTCTGTGGGTCCCCTATGATGTCCGACTGGTTGAGTGGATGTGTGCGAAGTGTGGTGAGAGTAATAAATAAGCAAGAGCCTTTGTTGCAATTTTTGAACTTTACACAATATATATCTAAATCAAAATGTAATAAGAACTGATCATACATAAAGTATTTTGAAAAAGAAGCATATATGTGGATAAGTGGGTTTTGTCTACGTGGGGAATCAAAGAAAAAAAAAATGCTCGTGTCCTAAAATACGTAACGTCCTTCCTCTCAAATAGCACTGGACCTTCCAATAGTACTCAACAGTGGGGTCTGAAGTCACCGGAAGAGAAACTAGTGAAGGATGAAGTAATCAGTTCTAATGAGGGGTAAAGGGGGCATATCCCGAAAGAACTGGTGATATTTCCCAATAGCCACACAAAATCTGACCAAGGTGCAATTGCAGCCCACAATTGCCACCTGGGTAGATGTCCTAAAATTTGGTCACTAGGTACCTCGGTCAAAGTGTAGCATTTAGATTTTCGGCCTAAGAAATGGGTCACGGGCTAGATCTTGTCCAAGAGGTGGGTGCCTTAAGGGGGGACGCATAGAAAAATCGGACCTCGGCCTTCAACCCTTCACAGGTATCTCCCTGCCTTATGGTGTTAGGAACACTTGACTTGGAGGATTTCCAGTTCCCTATTTGACAACTTCTATTGTTTTGATAATGTGAGAACCAGATAACAGGGAGTTATTTGGAGGACTATCCCCGAAATCCTACTTAGACTAAAAAATTTCTTTTGGCACCTCCTGTAGAGGAAAACTTAGTGAGTTCTTAGAAAAAATTTAGATGTGGTTGTTTGAGAGATTGGGGGTGTGAACCAACCTCGTTGAAATTAAATGGGAGTGGATAGTTTCGTCAAGAAAAGGGTGGGGTGTTTAGAAATCCCTTTGGAGGAAACTTACTTTGACCTCCACGTTTCAAGAGGAAAACTATGTGAGTCATAAGTGACTTTTGTGTGTGAATGAATGAAAGTGTGCCAAAGTTTTAATGAATTAGATGTCACCTTGCTGCATGTGGACTTCGCTTGGTCCTTACAAGTGTTGATTACCTAATTAACTAAATGCCTTTGGTACAACCTTGCGTAATTCAAAAGTCCCTAGGAAACTAGCATGTGGACATGTGGGTCCTTTATTATTCCTTTAACTCCCTATTGTGATTTAATCTAAGAAAAGATTTGAAACTATCCTAGATTGTGATCATGTGGGCATGTATGGGCCCGTTACAAAACCTTTAAACTTCCCTAGTGATTTAATCTAAGAAAGTAAATTTCAACACTATCCTATCTTTGTAGCATGTGGGCATGTATGGGCCCGTTACAATCTTAAGATTTGTTTGAAAAAATAAAATAAGAGGAGTCCCAAGGGGGCTGTTGTCCTAATTTTTTTAAGGGAGATGAAATTGTCCTACAACCTCTTTCTGATTCTCAAGGTCACTTTGAGGTGCGAGAGAAGAGCATACTAAACGATTGTTATCCAACTGCTGGTCCCAATGCAAGTTTTATGTGATTACAAATGATTCCAACTTATACTTTTAGTCAAATCAAGCCATCTGTGTGGCAAAATGAAAGAAAAAGAGGAAATAATGATTTTAAACCCCCTAAGTGCCTATGTGTTTTGACTAATCCCTTTATATGAAGAGGGAATTAAGTGTGGTGCTGATTACAATATGCATGAATCACTTTTAAGAAGATTAGGGGCCTTCCCCAAATCACAAAAAACATTACAATGTGTATTTTTATGCAAAGGTGCGCAGGTCTCAGAGTAGACAGAGGCGCACTGAGCACCTGTGCGCAGACCGAAACAGACCTTTGGGAACAAGTGCGTAGAACAACACTGTGATTTTGGTGCACGTGTGCATGATGCGCGACTATGGGCCAATAAACCTGTGCACCACTGACACACGGCCGTGAAGAAAATTCCGGATGGAATTCTCTCAAATCAACTTTGAATTAGATGTTTTGCAGGTTAGCTTGGGCTAGTTAAGGTACCTGCAGGTTAAATAAACCAAAAGAAGAGCTATAAAAACCCAAATGGGGTAGGAAATTGATACCTTTCCCCAGTGGAGTCGCTAATCTGTTGCGCCTCTTTTGTCACCTAAATGAGCAAAACAGAGGTGCTTACAAGCTTATTTGGGTTAGCTAAGCAAGACAGTTGTAAAGGAAAAGGGTTAGAGAAAGAAACATAAAAGAATAACTAAGAAATAAAAGAACAACTAAACTATTGAGCATAAGGACATAAGAACAAAAAACCAATAAGACTCATGTCACCAATATCAAGGATTATATTAGTGAAAGAAAACACCAAGAAGAAAGAGGACTTTGGGTCCCTTCTTCCTCCAAGGGAGGGCTCTTGGACCCCCACAACTAATCTCTTCTTACAACTTTGAATGAAATGGTGAAAGAATCCAAGGCTAATCCACTCAAGAGGTGAGATGGATTGCCCAATGTAATGGTGTTAGTATACGCTTGATGAGAATAGAGGATTCCTCAAGAGAATAGTAGCAGCATAACTTTGCTAATGAATTGCTTGAAAATGAAGTGTACCCATGGCCTTGTTTTATAGCACCTCTTTGAGGTATTGTGAAACTAGCTTATAGTGTGAAAAGAGGATATTTAGGGCATTTTTAGGTCTTTGACCAGCCACCCAGTTGGATTCAGCCGAGATTTGGGTGTCAAATCAACTTGGAAGTTGCGTCGTTCTAAGATGTGCGTAGCTTTTAGCGACCACAGTCGCACATCGTGCTCATGTGTGCTTTTCTTGCGTTTCTGGATTGCGCATGTGCACACGCGCCCTGTGTAGTCATAGCGCACCTTAATTTTATCACTGGTTGTATAGTTTTAAACCTTTTGGAAATGATTTTGTGGTAATTTTGGTCCATGGGTGACCTCATAACTGTTTGACGATGTTGGATTCCTGTAACCATTTGCGGATGAAATTTCAGTGATAACACGCTTCATTCACAAGAAGCTTTACATCACACTCCATTACATGCTTAAAGGGCCTCCTTCACCTCAATTATATATGAAAGAGTGAGAGGAGAACAATTCCCATGATGCATGTGGGATAAATTGGACTAAGTTTATAAAATGTCATAGGCATGTAAAATACTAGGAATTCCCGGGCGGTCACAAATCTTAGTACTACTCTAGCCCAAGCGCACTTAACTGCGGAGTTCTAATGGGATTCGATGCATTAACGCCATGTTGTAGGCATGTACATAAGACCATTACATGATGTCTGTAATTAACAAATGAATATGACATTACATTCCATTCCCCATCAAAAGGGTGAATTTCATGGTTTATCAAAACCATAGGCTCAAAATGGTGATTCAATGGAAAAGGTGGATGGCCACCAAGATCCATCTGGATCAAAAACCTAGATGCTCTCTTTGACTACATGAAGTTTTTGAGGTGCAGACATGTTTGGTTAATAAACTCCTGGCATGGGTACTTTTGAATACGGCTCATCTATAGTGCTAAGGATTTCCTTTTGAACTGTGAGCACAACATCGTATTGTTCTTTTCTTTCAGCATGCATTGTGACCTCTGTAATATGAAGTGTGTGGAGTTCCTAAAGCGCAACCTATACTTCTTGTCTCACCTATGCTTTCTGCTAGTGTTTCAGCTAAGTGTCCTTATGCACGACAACCTCTTGGCGATGCTGCTATTTTAGTTGTTCATGTGACTGACTAAGGTCCTGATGCCTCTCTCTGAGATTCAGCATGATGATAGTCATAAAATTTTGTAGGTCCTATGTGGGTACTTATGTCAGTTTAAGTTCGACATTGGTCGAGTCACCAGAGATCACTACCAATGGATTGACCTACAACACTCTTCTATGATTTGTGTCGTCGACTACAATGATATATTTCTCTTGAGGGGGTGAACCTGGTGGGGAGGAAATGGACAATTGGTGACATAGGTTATCGAATTTTCCCATGATGTCTATTTGAAATACCTACTACATCATGAGTTGTCCTCTGATTTCCTTAACCAACTTTGGGACAATTGTAATTGTGGCATGTGTGCCAACAGTAAACGTCGGCCCCATTTGTGTGATTGGGGTACTTGTATCTGGCCTTTTGCTTGTGTTCGTATGTTGACGCTTGCTAGGGGCTTGATGAGGAATTATGGTGTGTTTTTGGGATGGCACAGGGACTTCCTCCTCCATGGTAGTAAACTCTAGTGAGGGAGAGGGTGAGTGCTCTTCATCCATGCTAGGATCTAAATTGATTATGGTTGGCCCCCATGTAGTGGAGGGTCTTTTTTGTTTGTGGACCTTGTCTTGGTCATCCTCGAATTCCTCATCAGTTTGTGATGGCTCATATAGGAGTTGTATATATATTTATTTGGATGTATTGGATTAATATTGCTTGGAACCTGAGGCCTATGCTTTTTGTTTGGATATGGTTGTATCCCTTTTCTTCTCTTGGTTTTTGTTTGTCCTAGTTTTAAGTTGTGCTTGATTATCTTCAAAAGGAGGCTGAGATTCCTTGTCCCATTCTATGACACCCATCTAGATGTCATCTTCCATGATGAAAAAGGGGAGCAGGGCAGTGGTTTTTTTCCTATCTGCACATGGATAAATGAAAACGTTATGAAAATCACATTCAAATTCAAGATAGTCTTCGTACCTTTTTAGTAGAGTCTTGGGAATGTGCATCATTGAATTCATTGGTTGTATCAGATGTGTGAACCACATTTGAAATCCCATGTTGTGTTCATCTTGGACTAGTTAGTCTTTGACATACTGGAATGTAAGAAATTGAGCCACGACGAAGGGTGGTGCTCTGGTTGCATCCTCCTCGTGGCCTTGGGAAGGGGATACAAAGAATCATGCCAATTAATAAAATAATTCATCTATAATGAAACTCTTTTCCAAAGTTGTGGGTATCTAAACAATCACCAACAAACGCATTCAGGAGATATTGTGCCCAGGCCCTCTGAACCCCTGTAGCACATCTCTCGACAACAATGACAACTCCAATTGGGAATTTTTCCAATAATTGTGACATTTATGCAGGAGTTTATAGGAAAAAAATTCCATCACAAACTACATTGTCAGGTTATTGATCTTTGGGATGACCACTTTGGGAGACCCCTAGGGAACTCCATATTTAGTATAGATGTCTTCCTGGGTCGCATCCTTGGCCTTGAGTGCGCTTGTTGGTCATCGCTTGTTATCAACAGACCTGAGACCCGATACATTGTCCTTTAATCTACTTGGTAGGGCTCGTCGAGCCACAAGTGCCCTCCATGCAACTGACTAAGTAAGAGTCACACACAAGCCTACATCATCAAGATCTAACTAAAATGTCAAAAATACACCAATGTTAGGACGTCGAACTACCTAAGGGGCTTGGCCCATGCCTAAGTGACCAATTTATATTTTACATTGGGTCATTGAAGGAACTGTGCATATTTGTCAAACTGCAATTCAGGAAACTAGTTCGGATCTTGGATAATATGATCTATAAATTGCAGTAGTGAGACTTTCCCTAAAATAGGGCCTAGAAATATTACACCAGATAGAATGAAGGACTCAAGCACCAAATTCTCCTTACTGGATTTGACCTTCTGTCGTGTCGATGGTTTATTGGGGGAGGCCATGCTGGTCTGCAACTATATGACGCCCCTACCTAATATGAACTACAAGCTGAGATTATGGTGCAATATGGCAGAATTGTGAAGACTCTATTGTTGAAGTCTTTTCTCCCTCGTATTTTCACCCTTCTCATTGTTGGCTATTAAAAAGTGATTCGGGGTATGGTTAGGAAGTTGTAAATATACCTAGGGTGGCATACCCTTGTTGATATCGACTCCCTAGTTGTGTTAAAATTCTTGTATGACTAACTCGCCTCGTCACAATTGTCACTCATTACAGGTACCTTCTTGCTATAATTGTTTGTCTTTCCCATGTCGTCATCATTTTGCTATGAGCTAATATATCACTTTCCCCTGTTGTTGTATCCACCTGTACTATGTTTTTGGGTTTTCAATGACCATTATTCCGTCATTTTTAGTTTAATACAGTAATTAATTCTTAATATTGTCCAAAACAGGGAAAATCTTCGTTGGTACCATCTATCATATCCCTCTTTATTATGTCAAGCTATCTACGTTGCCTATTTATTATTGTGATATTGACTACTCTACCCATGCCCTAAATCCTATCCTTCGAGGGTGCCATGCATGGTTACCATGCACCCCTACTTCTACGCTAGAGATGTCATCATGTCACCTCTACCCCTGGCAGGTCACGACACTTCTTTACTCGAATCCGATTTTTCTTAGCCCTTACCATGGAGGGTCATCGATAGTTTGTGGTTGAGACTACGGGACTTTGTTGACCACCCAACCCTAGGTTAGGTTTAAAGTTCGTCATGTCACCCATCCACTGATGAGGTTATAGTCATAGGTACTTAATGGATGGAACCTCTTGTAGGTGTAGCGTATTTGGAAATATGGATCTTTCGTGCATTTGGACCCTGCTTAGCTAGCCAACACCTTTCACAAGAACACATATATTCTTAGATATTTACCCCCGACATGAACCTTTCCTTGACTGATTCTACTATTTGTTCCCATTCACGTAGATGTTCTCAATGCACCACCCACCATTGTCCAGGTATCCCTTCCATCACTATGTCGAGGGATTGTATCCAATGGGTGAAGGGAATTTTCTACATTTGGATAAGGAATTGTCCAGCGAGTATGTTCCATCAAACCAATATAGAGTATAAGGACCTATTCCAACCTTGTGCGCCACCATGATAATTCATGTGCATCTTATTTTTGACACCTCATATATCTTTTGTTGCTATCTCTCCATAGCATCCTCAGAGTCAGTGACATACGAGTGCACACTTCTCTAGCTCAACTCGCCATCTGTTGTAGGATTGATATAATCCTCCATGCACCCTATAATCGGATAGATGTTTTCAATAATAGAGCTATGTGCATCCTTATTCACAAGCTCATTATACATGTCTCCTTCATTCATCTCTAATGGCACAATGAAACATAATGTATCTATTTCAACTGACATTTGCCATTTCTTCAGATCCAACATTGCATTATTGTCAAATTCCCAGTTAATGCCAAGTAGTGTGGGGTAGGGATCTGAGTCATCCATGATCTCAATCCCCTCAATATCTACTTTAGTATTTACCCCTTCAATATTCACTTCGACTTGCTCTAGTCAACTAATAAGATAGATTCGGTATTGATTTGCTAGCCTGATTTGAATGGGGAACCACACCAAGCTTGGATTTCCCATCAAATCCGAATATTTCTTTTTCAAGATGTTCACATTCGATCCTAGATCCAAAATGACATTGTCCATCTCATAGCTTATGAGTTTAACTATCATATTGAATTCTCTTTCAGTGTGCTTCTATATGTGCACCTGACACACATCCCTTTCTAGTAGTGAGGTAGATATAGCTACAATTGTCTCTTCTTCACCCATGCACTTTGCCAACATTTGTGTCAACTTATTTGCAACATCAAGATCACTGAGCATTTTCAAACAACAACACAAAAAGTTACTTACTTGGTCCTCTACTTGCTCCTCACAACAAGTGTTGCACTATGTCTCTTCTCATGTCATGCGTTGCAGCTCTTCGTACATGCACTCCTCTATTTCATATTTTTTTTCCCATCATACCTCTTCCTATTTGCGGGCTTCTTCCAATGACCTCTGGGTCGTGCGTTGTATCTCCTTGTGCACTCGAGCTGCCTTGATCCATATTTTATGAGTAGAAAGAAATGAACACAGATTATTATCAAAATATTCTTAACATAGACTAATAGATATACAATAAAACTGGTTTCTATTCAATAAGGAAATAAGATAAAACTGTAAGATAAAACTGTAAGATGCAGTGGAAAACAAGCTTGCTAGAATGGTGGTGGCCTATCTTTGAGAAGAGATGTGATGGATGTGCTCATTCGCAAGAAGATGATTACAATGAGGATCTGAAGGAATTTTTACAATAAACAGGAATGTCAAAAACCCTAGACATCCAAAAACCTAACACTAGGAGATGAAGTGCCAAAAGTCATGTGGGCCCCGTTTGGGTAAGTTAGTACATCAACTGACCACGGTCGTAACTTTTGCATATGATCTCTGTTTTAGGCGCATGATAGCTCGTTTGAAATGTCTATACGAGGAATACGCACGTTGTCGTCAAACTGTGATTGTGACTATATTATGATTGTGGGGAGCTCTAAAAATGTTGTTTAGGGCCTCAAAATGGCCTCGGAAGTCAGGGACCCGAAAACTAGGAAAAAACTGCCAAACTGGAAAACTACCAAAATGAGCCACTTGGAATAGGTGGGAGGCCACCAAAATCCATTTGGATCACTCCTCCCCCCTTAGGAAGAAATGGTATCCATTGCATTGAGTTCCCCCATTAGATGAGGAAATTTTTGTTAAATTTGGCCTCGGGTGAGCCACTTGCCTTGGTGCAGGAGTTGCCCTGCTTTGACAACTCAATAAAGTTGGATCCTTTGTTGGTGAGTGCCCTTGACCTGTTTGTCCACAATATGATCATTGGATACTCGTTGTATGCAGTTGAGGTTGAGATTTGTTGGTATCATTTGTTCTGTTATCTCTGAGGTGTCCAATAATGGTGGGAAATAAGGTCGAAGGAGATCCACATTGAACACTGGGTGCAGACCAAGGAAAGGAGGAATGTTGAGCTCAAAATCATTATCACCCACAGACTTGGTGATGGTTTATGACCCATAACGGATTGGGAAAATCTTCCGATGGGGTACTGTAAGGCGCTCTTTCTGCAAATGCAACCAAAATTTGTTGCCCACCTGAAACTTATGTGGCACCCAATGTTTATCATGGCGCTGCTTGTACTTGTCATTGGACTTCTGTAGGATATCCTGAACTTGTTGGTGGATATGTTGGATCCTCTCAATGAACCGGGTGGCTTTGTCAGCTTCAGTTGGATCAATTGATGAGTCGGCTGAGTTGACTACAAGTGGTAGTGCAACATCTATGGGACCTAATGGTTGGAATCCCAACCCCACCTAAAAGGGGTTGTGGTCGATTGAGCTATGCAAGACTCAGTTGTAGCTATGATGGACATAGGGAAGACTCTCATCACATGTGTGAGGGTGCTTGGAATTATACAAGCGTAGGATATGCACGATCATTCAATTTATGACCTTGGTTTGGCCATCTGTCTGGGGGTGGAAGGCCATGGATTTGGTGAGCTTTGTGTCTAGCAATGTCTAGCCTAGAAGTGGCCTCTATTTTGATGCTCTTCTTGCAGGCGGCCATAATAGCCATCTTAGAAAATCATTCAACAACCACAAAAACAAAGTCATTTCTCCGCTTGGTGAACGGGAGGCCCGACATGTATTCCATTGAGATGGATTCCCATGGCCTGTCAAGAGTAGGAAGAGGGGTATATAGGCCCTATTTCTTAGTGGTTGGTTTGGAAATAGCACAAGAAGTGCAATACCTGATATACTTCTTGACCTCCTATTGAAGTTTCGGCCCGTAGAAATGCTTCTACAACATTTCCACTGTCTTTTCGACATTGAAGTGTCCTGCCACCCGACTATAGTGAGATTCCCAGATTAGCTTCACTCATTCGCTTGATGGAACACATATATGGACCAGACTGCACAAAAACCCATCCTGGATATGGAAATTAGCAACAACTACGTTTGCGCCCAACATTTGGTAGGTGGTGGCGAAGTTTGGGTCTATCTCATAGAGTTGGGGCCATCCAGAGGTCTCATGGCCACAGCAGTCTAACACTGTGGTGAGTGTCGTGATTGGCGATCTGCTAAGGAAATCAACGACGTGTTTGGTGCTTCTTTTTTTATGATTGATGTTGAGGTGGAATTTTTTCAAGTATGTGGACCACTTTTGATGGCGGTTATTCTACAATTTTCCTTCTATTTGCATGAACTGCAGTGGCTTATGATCAGTGTGGATGATTGTCTCCTTCCCAAGAATGGAATGTCTCCACTTGCGGTAGGCTTTCACAATGGAGTACATTTATTTGTCATAAGTAAGTTACCTACGGACAACATCTGATAGTGTCTCAATATGATAGGCCATGGAGTGGCCGTGTTGACTCAGAACGACACCCACAACATAGTCTGAAGCATCTGTCTCGTTCTCAAATGGTTATTATAGGTATGTTAGTGAAAGTATAGGGGTTGAGCACAAGTGGTGCTTCAAATCATTGAAAACTTGTTGTGGGACTGACCCCACACAAATTTTTCCTTACCACCACCCTTGGTTACTTGGTTGAGGGCCCATGCAATATGGGAGAATCCCAACACGAACCTGCGATAGAAATTGGAAAGGCCCAAGAAGCTTTGAAGCTTAGTGAGTGTGGTTGGGGTTGGCCAATCACGGATGACTTGGATCTTGGATGGATCCACATGTACACCATGTTGATCAATGATGTAGCCTAGGTAATGGACCTTATCCATGCCAAAGGAGCATTTTTCCAAGTTGGCGTATAGCTTGTGCTACCACAGACTGTGCAAAACCTGTTGAATATGTTGCAAGTTTTCTGCCCAAGTCTTGCTGTAAATGAGAATGTCATCTAGATACACTACTACAAAAGTATTGGTGAATGGTCACAGGATATCATCCATCATCCTCATCAAAGTGGTTGGAGAATTTGTCAAAGGGCATGACCAACCATTCAAAAAGACCTTCCTTTGATTTGAAGGTGGTATTCCATACATCTGTCTGTTCTATCTGGACCTGGTGGTATCTAGACTTATAAATCTTACTGAAGTATTTGGCCCCCATGAGCTGATCAAGGAGGTTGTCGATTCGAGGAGTTGGGTACCAATTTCTTACTGTGATTTTATTCAGGACCTGGTAATCAATGCAGAGTCATGAGGTTCCATCTTTCTTCTGTACCAACATGATTGGGCTATTGAAAGGTGATGATATAGGATGGATGTGCCCCTTGTGGAGCAGTTCTTGGATCTATCGCTTGATCTCCCCATTCTCTAACAGAGAGCGATGATAGACTGGTCGGGGATCAGATTGATGGGGTGCTTGACCCGACAGTGTAGAGGTACCCCGGTAGGTGAGGAGAAGATATTCGAGTATTCTTCCATGACCTTATCTACTTGATTCTGCTATGTGGAGAGTTTGGTCGCGGAGACCCTGGATGTGGATGAGATCTTTCGCTCATTCTAAGAGTGAATCACGAAGAAAAAAAACTTCCCCTTCTGAGAGATGACCTTCCTGCATTGTTTGGCAGAGATCAAGGAAATAATTCACTAGGTGGGGTTGCCTCGGGTATCATGTACAATTTCTTGTTCAAAGTAATAATAACACTATGAGGCATAGACACATATACAACATGGCATTTCCATAAATATGGTTGGCCCAAAAGAATATTAGAAACTTCGAGAGGGGAAACATCACACAATACCTCATCTTTGAAGGCCTTAATGTCATATGACAGGCAGCATTGTTGGTTGACATGGATGTCGCTTCCTTAGCAGAGCCATTCGATGGTGTAGGGTTTTGGGTGCGGCATTGTCGACAAGGCGAGTAACTTGACAACCTCTGTTGAGATGAGGTTCTTCTAGCTACCTCTATCAATGATGAAGTCCAATGGTTTACCCTTCACCCACATATGTGAATGAAAAAGGTGTTTTCCTTCCTCTGGTTCATCTGGTTCACCAGGTTGGAGCTTGGTGGTAGCAACGGTAGCATTGGGTTCTGCATCAATGATCTGTATCCCCCATTTTTTTTCTGACTAGTATTCAAAACACACATCTGATTCAGAGTCTTTCACCTCATCCACCAGCGACTGCTTTGAGCAGCAATCAACAGTGTTATGTCAGGGGATCTTATGGAAGTCGCACCACTTCCCGATATCTTTCTTTATATTTTTGGTGTCCTTCTTTGCTTGTGGCCTAGACTGGTTCTCCTGAGATGATCCGTATTTTATTCATCCTTTGTTCTGCAAGTTGGGACCACCCTTTCCTGGCTTTTGTTGTGAGGGGTTCCCAGTCCCAAATTGTTGTGTCTTTTGTTTGATCTTTTGCTCAATTTTGATGGCATATCGGTAGGCCATGCCCAAGGATGAGATGTCTAGAAACTCAATTTCTGCCTAGATGTATCTATGTAGACTGCCATTATACTTGAGAACCAGATGTTGCTTAGAATATTTGATACCCAGATTGGTGTGCAAGGTATGGAATATATTTGTGAACTAGGGCACTACTTGGTCTCTTTCCTGCTGCAGTGTGGTCCATTTATTGTACAAGTCGTCATAACTTCCAACAGGATAGTATTGTTCCTTAATAGCATCCCTGAAGGACTCCCAGGTGACCATGAATGTAAATAATGAGGGTTACTCTATTTCCTTCTGCTCAAAAAAAGTTTCCCACCAATCTTTGACATGGGGAACGACTTTGAGGAGCGCAAAAGTAATATTTTCTCTATTTGAGAAGTTATGGACAGAGAAATACCCTTCTAGAAGATTGAACCATTTGTCTACATCATCTGCGTCTATCTGAACTTCAAATATAGGAATATTGAATTTGATTTGTACCTTGAAAGGGGTGGCACCTCCGTTTGAGGAAGATGCTTCCCCTGTTGGTAGCCATCGAAGGATTTGTTCAAAATTATCCATCATCTTGTTCCCCTATTGTGTGAGGGATTCCTCGAGCAACATTTTGAAGGGATATCCTATCTCGTCATATTTCTTTTATCCCACCATGAGAGGTCTCTTGGGCATGCAAGAGATTTTTTCCATAAGAGAAATAAGCTCAAGACCCAATTCTTTGTACCCTGGCCGCATTGGGGACATGCATTAAGAACGATAAGGAGAAGACCGCTCTGATACCATTGATCCAGATTTTATGAGAAGAACGAAATGAATACAGATTATTATCAAAATATGCTTAACACATACTAACAGATATATAGTAAAATTGGTTTCTATTCAATAAGGAAATAAGTTGAAACTGTAAAATGCAGTGGAAAACAAGCTTGCTAGAATGGTGGTAGCTTATCTCTGAGAAGATATGTGACGGTTGCACTCATTCGCAAGAACATGATTACAATGAGGTTCTGAAGGCCTTTTTACAATAAACAGGAATGTCAAAAACCCTAGACATCCAAAAACCTAACCCTAGGAGATGAAGCGCCAAAAGTCATGTGGGCCTCGTTTGGGTAAGTTAGTGCATCAACTTCCCAGGGTTGTAACTTTTGCATACAATCTTCATTTAGGCGCATGATATCCCATTGGAAAGTTCTATCTGAGGACTACACATGTTGCCATCAGACTATGACTCTATTTGCAACATGACTGTGGCAATCCCTAAAAATGATGTTTAGGGCCTCAAAACGGCCCCGAAAGCCAGGGACCCAAAAACTAGGAAAAAACTGCCAAAATGAGCTAATTGGAATAGGTGGGAGGCCAACGACATCCATTTGGATCATTCCTCCAAGGATTTCTATGTGGTGCGGTGCAACTCTTCAGGGGCTTGGGCCTCCTCCAATAATATTTGTGTTGCTTGTTGAACCTCTTCCCCCACCCTAGATTTCTCTAATGATTGTTGCATCACACACTACAATTCTTCATGCACTTTTTCTTCCTCTAGAGCCCTTTGTGTGTCATGCAAGAAATTTTTTTGTTGCACAATGTCAAACATAGGCAAGCCCTATGCCACCTTTTTTATCTCTCCCTCAATGTTCTGACCGGAGCTTTTACCATGCTCTAAGCCCTTTCCCATTTGAACTCCTCCTTAGGTTACCACCCACACAACAATTTCTTCTTCTGGCTTCTGATTTATTTACAACTCTACATCACCATGTTGCAGTGTGCCTTCTTCTCTTCCAAACTTTTCAATGAATCTAGACAATCTTCAATGGCATGCTCAGTACTGTAACATAACCCACAAAGAGTGCACGGTTTGGTACAAAATTGTGATACATGGCCCAACTCACCGCAATTAAAACAAGTGGGTTTTCTTCCTCCACCACCACCATATACTCTTCCTCATCTTCTTCCTCATCCATATCCTCCTCTCGTACCTCCTTGATATCCTCCTTTATGTGCCTCTATGGTCACCACCTTTCTATTCTTCCTAGAACTAGAAGGAATCAACAGTGTGATCTTGCATTAGTTGAAGTGACCGAAAATTGTTCACATCATGCCACATGGACTTGCAGAACACAAAAAATGGAGTATGCATAGTATTCTGGTATTTCTGTATTGTTGGGCACTGGGGAGGTATATGTCCTCATTATCTGCAAATATTGCACCACTCGGTCTACGGTCCAATTGGTAATGGATTTGGTGCACTCGTTTCTAGGTAGTTCCCCAACATAGGACATTCATACCTATAGTGACCCTTCGATCGACATTTGGTACACCTCACATGTTCACGCACCACTTTATCCTTTGTCATATCTCGTAACTACATGGTGAGATTCACGAGCTGAGATTGCACCTGAGTCGGCCCTGCTGATGTCTCACCACCTCCTGGTGTAGCCTCTAGGTGCATCACAATCTCCACAACCTCTGATTGATTCGTCGCCTTCTACTAGGGGAGTAGGACTTGAATATGGGGTAGTAGTCCTGCAATAAACCAATCCTTGTGTTGGACATCTTGGATATGAAATGTTAGCCTATCCAATAATATCTTGAAACGTTGGTCATAGTCCTATATGGTTTCTCCAACCTACTACTTTATCTCTTTGATATCAATGATTCACTGTGACTCTGACTTAAGTTTTTGAAACTCCCTAAGAAAATGTCTCTTAATCTCAGTCAGGGATCTAGTCTGTCCCATTGGTGTAGTCGCCTTGTACTTCATATACCACATCAAGGTTCTATCTCTAAAGGTGGTCTTCAATTGTGCTATCTTCGACACTTTGTCTGTGATTATCTCACATACCATATATCTTCACATGTAAACCAATGTTACTCTGCATCATCTTTACCCATTCCATGGAACACGGGTAGCCTCAAAGTTGTGTCTTGGTTCACCATATGCCACCTAGTGCTTTGTCCTCCCAACTAACTACTAGTTGTTGGGATATTGATACCAATACTGAAACTCTTCTTTGCG
>ML819225.1:12563-35278 GCA_009831015.1 Picea engelmannii
TTCGGTAAGTTCCTCTTCCTTTGTTTAACGAACCGGAAGAAGTAAGGGTTCGGTCCCATATGGGCCTGTCGATGTGTGCTTTAACGAGTCCAAAGATAGAAAACTCGAAGGTTTTTCGGGATTATAGAGTTTGGAAAAACACTCAAAAGAGTACTCTCTCAGTTCCTTTTTCGTACAGTAGTCTAACGAGACCGAAAAAGGGTTAAACTATCGCTCGAAAGACGCCCTTTTTGACCTTTTAACGAGTGTGAAAGGAAGCAAGGTCACTCGACAATCTTTTCATATTTAGAGAGTCTGAAAAGGGTTTAAAGTAGACTCCAGGGGGGTTCCTTTTTCATATGTTCGTATCCATACAGGTCCAAAAAAGAGATAAAAGTTTACCTGGTTACGTTCTCATATTATCGAGCTCGAGAACGAACTAAGACTATGCTCATAAGTGCGACAAGGTAAATAATTCATCAGGACTGCCAGGGAACCTGCTATGCCAAAACTACAAACCAGGGTTTAGTGAAGCCATTATATTGTTAGAGAAACCCATAAATAACCATACCTTATGAAAAAATGAAAATTTATAAATAACAATTCATTGAAAGTTTCATTTACCATTTCATTTTGCAAGGATTTTGGAGTAGTGGAGATTCTCAGTTTGAAGTGGATCTTGTTTTTTTCACTGTCGGAGCTGCGGTTGACCATTTCGCTCGCCGTTCAGACTAGGTAGATTTCCATCCCTTCTTCTTTCAAACACATGGTTTCACATTCATTTTAATAGCATCATTTATTTTAAAATATGAAGCCCTAAGTTGCCCCAAATAAAACCAAATCGACCTCTTTCACAATCAATGGAAAAATGGGATTCTTTTACAAAAAACATTTTAGAGAAGGGTGGCCAAGATACCAACGCCCCAATAGTCAATTAGATAGGTTGTTTTTTGGTAAAAGAACCCGTGAAACATCTCCCCATATGCCCACGCAGCCCCAAAGTCGTTTTGATTTTTTGAAACATTTTCATTGTTATTTAATGAATGTTAAATGGCTAGGGAGGGTGTGGTAATCATAAAATAGTGTGCGGTTACTTTTAAATGATGTAGGCATCTTATTTCATGTTTTAAATTGCTTTTGAAAATTGCCGAAATTGCCAAAAGGTGGAAATAATGAGTTTCTTTATTTTTTTGTTTTGTAGGTAACTTTGGCGACCATGATTGAGTGGAAAGAAAGAGAACATGAGATGGATGACTTAGTTGCCTTGCAGAGTCCTCGCACATGGGCTGCGTTGCGAGCTTGTGGTTTTCTCAAATTATTCAAGTTGCAAAAAATGAAGAAAGAGATCTTACTGCTCGAGCATATGATTGGCCTATGGGATGTTGCAGAACAAGGATTCCGTATTGGCACATAGCTTTTAACCATTGAGTTAGAAGACGTGTATTTTTTGACTGGCCTCTCAAAAAGAGGGGTCCCCATATCTTTCTCCGAGCAGAGGGCGCTACCTGAACAAGTGGACGTGTATATAGCACGCCACTGTATCCCAGGAGCAAGGCTGGTAGGGGGTAGAATCCCTATCAAGGATATTCGAGAACTTCCCCTCCAGTATATACTTTTTGCTATCACGAGCCTGACAGGCAGTACTAGCGCGCATTTGGCATCAAGATCGTAGGTGGCTTATGGTGTTCAGTGTTTGGAACCAACACTGTTCAACTGGAGTGCAGGGTTCCTTCGAAACATGAAGGAACAGATTTCACTGTGCAGGACTGGACATAAGCAGTTTGGTTATGGCTCATTTTTGGTCTCATTGTTTCTAGAGCGCATCCCTCAGATGCAACCTCAGATAGCACTGGCAGTGCGACCAGTGGATGAACCTAGGATGGAGAGGTGGACCAGTCAGTCTTCAAGGCTAGTATCGGAGTCAGAGTTCCATTTCACTGGCGATTTCTTTACCTGGCTGAGATGATAGTATCTCTAGATAGAGGACTTACCTTATGCTGAGGTAGATTTCCGCGGGAGCATGGATTTGATTTTTCCCATGGGGGAATACTGGGATGTGTCAGGTAAGAGACTGAGCCATACCTTGTATAGTTTTCGTTTTTTTTTTTTTTAGTTTTTGATGTATATATATATTTTTTGGGGGTATGTAGAAGAGTTTTAACGGATGTATGTTTTCAACGTGCAGACAAGGGAGTAGTGCAGCCGACTAATATACCGGTACCAGGACGTCACGGGGGCATTCCAGTTGCAGCAGGTCCGACAGTACCAGTGCCAGGTCTCCGGGAGGTTGAGAGAAACCTCCAAGACCTCACGATGGGCATTCCTCCTTTACAGAGGGGAGAAGTTCCTTTACATCTGTAGAGGCACACTATGGGAGTACCAGAGAATATCAATTCTCTATTGAGGCACGTAGTGAGTGTGGTGATGTGTTATTTGTAGCACAATGTAGTGCGGGGAGATTAGAGTCTCTCCGTTGATTATATTTTTGTATGCCTTGTCAGGCAACGTTGTATGGGTGGAAAATCCCAATATTTTGCCTTTCTACATACTTTTTGATGTAATCCAAACATTTCAGTCATGCCATATATGTATATATATACAGTTTTGAGTTTTTACAGTGCCAATGATTTGTACATGATGATGTATGTGATGTGTTTTAATTTACATGTAATGTACAATTTTGTTTTCCTTAACTCTTATATGTGGGCAAGATATCGATCCATGATATAGTTAGCTAATGAATCCGAAACAATATTAAGTTCTCTTGGAATGTGTCTATATTCAATGCAATCGAACATTTGTTCAAGGTGGAAAACTTGTAAGTGGAGACGTAGTAGGATAGGACTACGGATAGCGTAGATACGGTTGAGTTGATAAACCACGAGTTGGGAGTCTAAGTAAATAATGATGCGAGATATACCTAGGGAGGAGGCTTGGGTCAACATTCCGATGAAAGCATGATATTCTGCCATGTTGTTGGTTGTTGGTCCTAAGCATATACCTCCTGAACTCACCACCTTGTCAAATTGGTAAATAACCCATGTCGCCGAAGCAATGTTCTGGGTATGTCGACTAGCGCCATCCGCGAACCCAAAAAAGATAGGAAAGGAAGACATCATCTGCACATGAAAACACAAGCACAATCATGAGTGGAAAAGGTAAAGACTCGAGCACATGAAAGAAATAGACACACCAAACTAAAATACAATAATGTACAAAGTACAGATGCTAGGTGATCTAGGCATAGTACTTTTTAAGGTAAAGCCCGTTTCGGGGCACTCCCAGGGAAATTCCATCATGATCTACGAGTTCGTAAGCACCTTTGTGTAGAACATGCTTCACGATGTAAGGACCGTGCCACACAGGTTCTAACTTTCTCGTTCCCAATTGGTCGTGATCTTGGTCGTAAACGAGGACTAAGTCTCCTTCTGCAAAATTTAGAGGGTGGACGGATTTGTCATATTGACTCTTAATTCGTTTCTAATGTGCCTCATTGGCGAGGGCAGCATCGCGATGTGTTTTGTCCAACTTGGATAGATACAAGAATCGTTCTTCTTCAGCGGAAGTATGGGGCAGGAGTTCTACTTTCAATTTGAGTGATGGAATCTCACACTCGATTGGTAGGACGGCTTCAATGCCATAGACCAACTGGAAAGGAGTGAATCCAGTTGAGGTTTTCACAGAAGTGTGATAGGCCCAGAGAGCAGAGAACAATTGTAAATGCCACGATGTCTTGTTTTCCCCTACCATGCATTGGATCATGGTTTTTAGGACTTTGTTGATAGCTTCAACTTGTCCGTTCACTTGAGGGTAGTAAGGGGATGATTTTTCATGGCGAAAACCCAATTTGACATGTAACTCTCTCATCATCTATTTTTTGAAGTGTGCACCATGATCAGTGACAATGGCACGTGGTACCCCAAAATGAGTTATGATATGGTTGAAAAGGAACAAAGTTGCAGTACGACCATCATTCAAGAAGGTAGGCATAGCCTCAACCCATTTGGTGAAGTAGTCGACGACGACGATGATGTAACTGTGCCCCCCAGCTGAGGTAGGCTTACATTGAATGAAATCGATTCCCCATTTGGCAAAGGGGTCGATGGCGATAATGGGGTGCAGTGCAGTAGGGTGGGTGCGTGCCTTCTTGTTAAAGAGTTGGCAGGGTGGGCATTTTTTGATGGCCTCGATGCAATCTTTGAAAATGGAGGGCCAAAAGTAGCCAGCATGTAAGATTTGTTGGGCTGTGGCCATCCCAGAGAGGTGACCGCCACAGGCGCCAAGGTGACAATCGTTCAAAATGCGTTCATCCTCTTCGTGAGTTAGACAACGCCGAAGGATGGTTTTAATACCATAGCGGTACAAGGTGTCACTGAGGATAAGATATCGGCGAGAGTGGTGATGAATGCATCGATGCTCTTCGTGAGAGATGTTGGGTTGAAAACGTTGGGTTTGAAGGTAGAGGAGGATGTCTCCGTACCAAGGATCAGAGGTGCTGATGAGGAAGAGAGATTCATCGAGGAGAGAATCTCTAGTTTCGATGTCTTCATCGGCATGAGGTAGAGCACAGATGAGCTCGGAAAACACCAGGGATTTTTTGGCTTTATCCTTTGTAAACTCAAGATCGAATTCTTGAATAATAACGATCCATTTTGAATATTTTCCCCCAAGCACTTGACGTGTCAAAACGTGGTACATGGGGTTGGAGTCTGCGATTACCGTGGTGTGCGTAATAAGATGTAATGGCGGAACCTCTGGACAACGATGACAGCTTCCAGAGCTAGTTTCTCGACATGCGAATATCTGAGTTCGGGTCCAGATAGACTCTTGCTAAGATAATAAATCACATGTTCTTCGTCGTTAGGGTCCTCCTAAACTAACACCATCGCAATGGTGGAAGTAGAGGCGGCCAAGTAAAGGATATAATCCTTTGTATACTCCAGAGGGTGTAACAAGGGAGCGTGGGTCAAGGCGTGCTTGAGAGCATCGAATGACCATTGGGCAGTGTCATCCCAGATGAAAGGGATGCTTTTCTGCAGTAACCGCATAAATCCTTTAGTGATCTCAGCATAGTTGCAGATGAAACGACGAAGAAAGTTTTCTTTGCTTTGCAAACTTTGGAGTTGGGTTAAGTTGGTAGGTGGGGGTAAGGCTAGGATGGCCTTAATCTTTAAGGGATCCACCCTGATCCCATCTTTGGAGACAATGAAACCGAGGAGTCGACCGTGTTAGCACTCTGTAATTTTCCTAAGGCTGTTGAGGCAATCACAGAGGTAACCTCGAACCACTTCGAGTCTTGTATCTAGCCCTCCAAGACTCAGAGAGGGATCTCTCTTTTAGATTTAACTTGGTTTGTAAGGGATGAATTTTAGGCTAGCTATGAAAGTAATGAAAATATGGAGTTTTTGAATTTAAAATGGTTAGTTTGGGACAGCAAGGAGGGCCATTGGGCAAATGGGGTATGTGCTTTAAACAATATGATTCACTCTCAGATCTGGAAAAAATTATTTCACAGGGCAAGGTAGTGGCAATATTGGATCGAATTAAGATTAGATGGCGTCGATTTGAGGAAGAAATATGGGAGGAAAAATCCAAGCAAAGGAGCAGCTAAGAATTCCTTGACTGAGCTCTTTAGATGAATAACATAAAGATTGTCAAAAGGACAGATGCAAAGTATCTGCTGATAAATTATACTCTATTTACTTACTTCTGACAATAAGATTTGAAAACAAGCATAATGATCACAGGAAAAACATTAAAAAGAGAAAAAAACACCACCAATATCACCACACAGGAATCCTGTAAAAGAAAACATGGCCATTGTTGATCAATCATTAAAAATTACAGAGAAATTCTCTGGCTAAACACAGCCCTTAGCTCCAGCAAAGAAAACTACAAATTCAGGTCTAAACCTCTCACACAGGTCGACCCTCTCCTATTCTGCCCAATCGAACCCTCTTCTAGTCTTTTACATGTGTATATATAATAAAAAAACCCCCCAGCCTTGCAAAGATGTGGGCTCTACCTCTCTTTTCTAAAAATAGATAACAGTTACAATGCTTTAATGCTTTTGACACCTGTAGGATGTCTCCTATAATAAACTAGACAACAAATCAAATGGAAACTAAATTTGACATATGTTGCTTGGTTGTCCCGAATTTACTGAAGGTTGTTGATGTTGTGTTTGCAGTTGGAGAGACAGTTCTTTAACCATTTCCTGAAGTATAGAACATCTCTGCCACCTCTGTCTAACTGATCTGCCACCTTTGTCTAACTACTCTGCCACCTGTGCTCTAACTGCCAGGTGTTCCCTATTTAGAGTATTCGTTTTGTACCAATAAATCAGCCTCCTTCAACATCATTAAATCACCTTTTCTTGCCAAGCTTATCTCGCTCAAATATTGACATAAGGATTTCTCAAGGAACACTTTATGCTCTTGGACCTCATCCAATGTACTAATCTGAGAATGTAAATTCAATGATGAATACTCTTGCAATTTGACCCCACAAGAAACAGGATCCCAATTTAATGAAGGAAAGTCGGGGAGCTTGTACACTCTGAGTGCATGAACAATTGAATCAATGTTAGAAACCACGTTCCATCCAGACTTCGGAAAATATGAGTTTATAACTCCACCTTCCACCATATCATCAAGCACATTAATTTCAGGAGGTGGCCAACCAGGAAGACTGTTCTGCACTGCAGAAACAATGTCACTTTCAGTTCTTTCTAATGCCTGATTGAAAATGCTAATACAATCCCTCGGTGTCACTTCTGATGGATTCACATTTAAGAGGGCCTTTCAAATGAGGGTCCAAAGATTCCAAAACCAGATCTCTAATGTCTGAAGGATAAACAATCGGTTGTAAAGGAGCATGATGGGCAAGCCACAATAACCCCTCTCTTAAACAATAATCACTAAAAAATCCATTGGCTGGCGTGTCTTTAGGTATTCATCGACCTCTGATTTTAGCTGTTTAGTCTTGAATGCCCGACAATGCTTAGGACATGGCTTCCAAAACACCATAAAAGAAAAGCAGACCTAACGTAAATATGAAGACTGGTAAGAAGTTGCTGGAGGCAAACCATTGCCAATATTATAACTTCCATAATTGGTTGATCCACGAAAAGAGACAACACCATACAAAGACGATTACCGACCGTCTGATGGATATAAATGAGATCTTGACAGAGATGATGAGTTTCTTCCAACATCATAGGCTTACTGATGGATTCCTTGGCTTCCCCTTTCATATACACCCTGACCAGGTAGATTGTAAGGTGGGATACTGGCCACTGGAGCAGGATGATGTAAGTCGGATGAATTGGAAAAGGCAAAGGCACTGGGAGGGGTAGGTCAATCCATGATGATAATACACATCACCCTTTGATTCTGCATACTTCCACTTGATAACAAGAAGATGTTTTAGTCCCTAGCCATTTTCCAAGCGAAGATTAGATATGAAATATTGTGCCTGGTGCCAGTACTTTACTTTCTCACATGCTAGTCTCCTTTTGACTGCTAAAGTGGCTTTGGGACAGTCAATCGCCATACCAAGATGTAGTTCTACACCCTGGCCTAATTCTTGTAGTGAAATGGCTTGTAATAGACCCTCCTGAAGGTTTGTTGGAAGATTCATATTGACTTCATATGGTATCCGAGTCAAGATATATCGAACTCCATAGTCCAAATATCCTGCTGCCTTCAGGAGCATGCCAATTGTTTTCTTCTTGTTTTCTTCTGACACTTTTGGTTGATGACCATCAAGCGTTTGACATAACAGTTTCCTTTTCATCATCTTCTTGATTAATCTAACTAAACTCCACCAAATCATTTAGTTGATTTTCAAATTTAGCCAAGCCCAGCATAACAGGTAGGTAATCTTCAAGAGCCAGTAGAAAGTCAGGAAGAGTAGAACCACCATGTTGTGTTGTTGTCTTTCTCTTTATTTTTGCAACTGTAGGAACCTCTTCTATTGCCATGACAAAAATCCACGTCCGAAGTGCTAACAAATGCTCGACCATGCTTGCAGATAAAGAGGCATGAAGGAAAAAATTCACTCGAGGAAGGCAACTCAGTGCTGAGCGTTGACTGATAATGGAGAAAGTTGTTGAGACGACTGCTTCACTGTCTGCGCATGGGGATTTAACGATTCCAGAGCTTTAACCGGATGTGGCCTGACCTTGACACCTCATAACCTTATATGTCTGCGTGCTTCCTTGCATTTCAACACCTTTAATATGATTCAACACCTGTCATAGGGTTTATAAGTTGTGTTTTGTATATTTTTTTATTTTCTGTGGGCAATATCCCACATTCACGAGAAGAGAATACACAAGGGTATTGATATTTGCCAATAGATGCAAAGTGTTTCAATGGAGTGAGCCCAAGGCTCGGGCTTTGGAGTTTGGTGTTGGCGCTGGCTTGTGTGTTTTCTCTTGGTACATGAAATGGCGCTTATCCCTTGGTGTCGAGCATTAGGGGGTTGGCCCTAGTCCAATATACATTTTGGTGAAAAATATTTAAATTTTGATAAACAAGCCAAACTCTGCATAAAGGCCGAGGGGCCAAATTTGCTAAAAAGGACCAAAATTTAGCAAACAAACCAAGTTTGCATTTGCCCACCAGATTTAAACTTTTACCATTTCAAACCAATCCACCATTTTTTGCTAAAAATGCACCAGAACTCGCTTTGGAGCTCGCGCGCAAGCACTCATCTTATGCTTGGTCAGTGTCGGGTGCCTTTCGCCGCCTTCGCCATGCGTCATGAGCAAACACATATGCCTGAAAAAGATAAATATTATTCAGAACACTGATTCCCTATTATATAGGGTTCTAACAGACCGGATTCGACAGCGAAAATGCACTTGTGTGGGTTCAAGCGAATACGATAGAACCTGAATCGAAGAAAAATTGCCCGTAAGTGATCAATGTGATCGGATCGATTGGATGAATGGGAAGGTAAATCATCGAGGTAAGGCTCTGCAATATGCTTGATGTCGTGGAAAGTGTACGACATGGCCCGCTGGAAAGTAGCACCATCATTTTTAAGGCCAAAAGGTAGCTTTCGGTAGGCAAAATTTCCCCATGGGTAGATAAAGGTTGTCTTATGTTGATCAGTGGGTAAGATTTCAATCTGGTTATACCCAGAAAATCCATCCATGAAAGAGAAGATTACACTCCTTGCGCAATTATCGATGATTTGGTCGATGAAGGACATGGGGTAGTTGTCCTTAGGACAAGCTTTGTTGAGGTCATGATAGTCAACACAAACACAGATGGTCCCTTGTTTTTTGGCAATCAGAACAAGGTTGGAGACCCATTCAGTTAAAGGGACGGGGTAGATAAAGCCAGATTTGAGAAGTTTTTCAACTTCTGCCTTTATAGCTGCGATCTTCTTGGGATGAACTGAGTGAAGTTTTTTGTCGAACGGGTTTCGCATTAGGCTAAGTTTTGATTTCATGTATGACGATTGAAGGGTCAATCCCTAGCATTTCCTCGTAGCTCCATGCGAAGACATCACAGAATTCCTTGAACAAAGTGGTGTAAGACACCACTTCGTCAGGTGTGCAATTAGCGCCAAGGTGAATGTTTTCCACGACACCTTCTTTGATAGAGATGTCAATAACAATCGTAGTAGAGATGTTACCCATGTTCCCCTCAGAGAAAGCATCTTGTGTGAGGATGGGAGATTGTGAAGCATCAGAAAAATCGGGAGGGAAGACAGAGCGTATGTCTTGTCGAATTTCTTCCAACGGTGGAAGAAAAGAGGATCGATGATGGTTGTCATCCCAAGGCAGGTCGTCAATGTTGAGCATTTCCATAATCGATTCATCAGAAAGAAAAATTTGGGAAATGTAATCGACGGAAGATGATAGGGAATCCAACCATGAGGGCATCGAGTAAGCATCGGGTGCCAACGAATGTGACTTGTTGGGAGAGGGAGAGGTAGATTGAATAGCTACGTATGCAGCCTCGGCTGGGCTAAGTGGCATAGTGTCACTGAGCACATCGAATTCCAAAGGACTAGGGACAATCCAAGGGTCAGATGATTCCAAGGATTGATAAGGCATAGTCGAGATCATATTGACAGGGGAAATATGATGTGCGGTAGGTGGAAGTGGTGTAGGGAAAGTACCCATAAGGCTAGAATCTTTCAATAATCCAACACCAACGCTTTCATACGTAACTGGATGGTCTCCCAAAAAAGGAATGTTGTTGGTGGCAGGGATGCGAGCATCAGGTGTACAGAAATCAAGCTGATCGATGGTGACAATTTTTCCTTGACGAGGGAATTGTACACACCGAAACACCGACGAGGCGATGACAGTCATAGTGTAGAACCAACTTCTTCCAAGTAATAGGTTGTAGTCGAGGGGAGCATCGACCACCTCGACGTCAACGGTAACAGTTTTGTCGCCCAACTGAACGAATAAGGATTGTAATAATCCGTGAGGATGAAAACCTCGTCCATCGAAAGCGCATAACATCGTAGCGATTTGTTAAGGACAGGCAATTTTAAGCCTTTCCAACAAGCTAAGGACATGACACAAGTAGAGGCTCTCTCATCCAGGATAGTTCGGTGGATTTGTTGATTGTGCACAACAACATCAATTTGGAAGGCTAGCTGGTGGGAGAGTCGCGGTTGATGATCATCCATATTAAATGTGAGGTTGTTTGATGACTTAGGATCAAAAGCGTCGATAGAGGCTAAGATTTTTCTACGTTGGTTGGGACAGTGTTGTAGAACTTCCAAGGCGGACATAGCGCACGGTGCTTAGGCCAAATCTTCTACAATATTGTAGTTTTGGGCAGCCCGTGAATTAGGATTAAAAGTAGATTTTCAGATGGTACTCTTAGGAGGGCATAAGATAGAGTCAAAAGAAGGTTTTTCAATATGAAGTGGCCCGGATGGAGGGATAACAGACGGAGGGTTAATAGAGGATGGTAACGGGTCTGGTGGAGAACCGTTAAGAATCTTCAGCTTATCAGGTTTAACTGGCGTGTCGTATGTCACAGATTGAGTGGTTAGATTAACCCTGTTAAACATGTAAATGTGGGCACTTGTCGAGGCCTCATCATGGGGTTGGTTGGAACTACCCCCCGGCATGGGGGTTTGGGCAACCAAAGATTGCTGCTGTGGAAAAGGCTAAGTGAGTACAACGGGTTGTGAATTTCCATTGAAAAGTTTGGACACCTCATCGCGATGTGGACAGTCTCGAGTGTAGTGATCGTCACCACAGATGAGACATGGGAATTTCAGTTTTTGTTGTGGTTGTTTTCCGACAGCAGGGGTTTGTAGTTGAGTTTTGGGTTGTTCGTTGTTATTGTTTTTCTTTGGTTTGTTTCTCGCTTTTTTCTTGCCCCCAAGTTGTTGTGAAGGGGTTGATTGGACCGCATTCACCTCAGAGACCTGAGTTTGAGGGGGGGTGGAAGAGGGTGCAGTGGAGCTGGTAGCAGCCGTCGAAGCGGGTCGTTGAATTGTTCCAGCCGACTGGGTAGCAGATTGGGTTTTGACGGAGCCAATAACTCCATCCGCGTGGGAAGTAGACGATGGTTTGGATGGATCATTAGTGGCACGAGTAGAATTCGGTATCAACTCGTACAGAGTACTGGATTGTGAATAGACTAAGTCTAAATACTGAGCTCGACCAATGGCTTCTTCCTCGGTGACCACACCACCCATGGAAACATCACGAGCGATCTGGGGTAACAATGATTTAGTGAACCATTCCGCTAACAATTGGTCGGGAATGACCACTTTGATTAGCCTTCGTCGTCGTCTCCATTCATGAATATGATCGGAGATATGTACAGACATTTTCTGACGAAGGGAGGTTAATAGTTTGGTACCCGTCTCGTATCGAATGGGTAGTTATAAGTGTGTGAGGAAGGACATGGTGAGGGAGTTGAAATCATGAAAAGATGTGTGTGGTAATTCAATATACCATTTCGCTGCGGAATCTGTAGGTGTTCGTTGGAAAAGATGCAAACGAATAGAATCATCCATGAGGGAGTTGGATGAGCACCACAAATGGAAGGTCATCACGTGGTTGTTTGGGTCTTCTCCAGACTTTCCGTCAAATTTTGGGATGTCGGAAGGGAGTTTAGCTAGGATAGCTGGCCAAACTGGAGAATGATAAATAGGATCATTCTTTAACCGAGACAAGTCTGGAAGGTCCAGGGTAGCTAGAAAAGGTAGTTGTCGGTTAATCTATGGGTAATGCTGGTGTGGCATGGGGACACCAGTGGGGTCAATCACTGGGTTATGTGGATAATTGTAACTAGTGGGCCCTCTTGTGTGAGGTTGGTTTTGACCAAGGTACATAGGATTTGAGGTGTTTTGAGAAGAATGTGTGAGCGGAGGATAACCAAATGGGTTTTGAGGATTGTAGGTTGGGTTTGGCACTTGTCCATAAGGAGTTTGTTGCGGAGTCTGAGGATTGTGTCCTACTAGGAACTCTGGGTTCCCTTGAAAAAGGACGTTCCACGGATTAGGTACGACAGACACATTTTGTCCATGTGGTTTTTGGTAGACTCTGGATTGAGGCTTCCCCCCAGCATGAGGGTGCTCCCCTAATGGAATTTGTCCTCCAGTGGGAGGGTGCCCCCCGACTTGAGGTAGAGTTCCCGGAATTTGAGAGCCAGATGTAAATGACTGACCGGTACCGCCGAGCGGATTAGGACCACCAAGACCGGTCCCTCTGGGTTGTTGGATAGGTATGGAACTTCCCGACATAACCTGGGTAGTAGTGGTTTGGGTAGTAGTGGCAGTGGAAGCATTCAGTGCCCTAAACCCAAAAGGAAGTGTAGGTCTTGGTGTTATAGGTGTGTCAATCGCAGCTTGGTTGATCACCGCATTACCGGCAAGAATAGTCGGAATGTGAGGGACCATTGTAGAATGGGCCGTCTAGAGGGGAAGAGTAGGCCTTGGACCAACGGACGGTATGTTCATACCAACAGGTGGTGTGGCTGTAAAGGTGGTGGTACCAGTAAAATGGTTTAGGGGTACGGTGTAGGAGATGGGTGCATCGACACCTTCCCCTGTTCCATAAAGATCTCGCACCAAGCGTGATGGACTTCGAACAATGTCTGTGGTCCAAAATGGGTCATTGGCTAGAGGGTTTTGATGAGACCCAGTCGGAATGTCAGAAGGGTTGACGACGAAAAATTCACCTGCGGGATTCAGTTGGAGGATACGTTGTTCATATCCCTCCGGAATGCAGTAAGCTTCCAGAGATTTTGAGACAATCCGAAAATTCTCCAAAGGAGTGGGAACTTCTTCTTGGGGAGTTGTAGTGTTTTGAACCTCGCTATGTTGAGGAGATTGCTCCCTAGAATGAGGGGGTAAAGGGGTGTTTCCTTCCATATCTTCTGGAGGAATTCCCTGTAGCCTCCGTGAATGGCGTGGAGGGTCGATGTTGGTGAAAAAGAGTCGACGAAAGAGATCTACGACCAACTATCGAAAAGAAACAGCATACGCTAATAGAAATCTAAGAATCACAACCAAGCAAACAAGACCTTCTTTTGATGACTATACTAGTTGGTGATGAAATCCAACATCGCGTGATCAAGTCCAGAAGGGGTGGGGATAGGGTGGAACAGTTACAATGGAGACCTTCTTAATGGACTTATGCCTTGGTGCAAGCTTCCACGCAATAATTATGGATTTACCCTCCAAGGAGCCTGAGTGATTTTGACCAATGTCTGCTCCAGGTAGAGTGAGACTTCCCGTCACCATCACCTTGTGTAAGACCCTAAATATTATGGCCACTAAGGTTACCAATTCGTAGTCAGCCGCTGGATGGGAACAGTCGACAGTCCAATCCGAACGTACGGGTAGGGTATCGAGCCCGAAATCAACTAAAAGGATTCCACGCAGTAATCGTGGATTTACCTTGAAGCGATCCCCATAATATGATCTGACCACCACAATCAGTTAAACCACGGAGGGTTAGTCCCCGTAGCTCACCTGAATGCGACCTCGTGCGTAACCCCTGTGTGAGAGGGGGATCCCAGGAAGACTTATACGATGATTGGATTTGACTCTCCCTAACTCAGGATGCTACTGTTTGTTTTGGAAACTTTGGAGAGTTATGCTCACAGCCTAATCCAAAGTACTAATCCTAATCTACTGTTGGTGGAGGATCCTAGAAAAGAAAAAGTTCTAAATGATTTTTTAATTAGCGTTGATTTTTATAGCTGTTCTTTACTCAGAAAGGGGTGCAAGGAAGTGAAACGAATGGAATTATGAATCAGTCCCAAAAAATGATAAGCATTCATTTATTTTCGATGAACATCTATCTAAGGGAGAGAGAGGGTTCTTTTCACTAATAAGCACTAATAAGGAGTGTCCTCAAACAAGTTTTCTTCAATCAAATCCTGATGTGATGCTAAAACTTTTGAGATGCCTTCTAACATGCACAATCAATCATGAAGATTCTTTTTATTTTTTTCATATGAATAATGATCAATTAAACACAATGCTCGTCTTACTAATTATCGTCTTGTATGAATGAAAATCAAACTAGCACAAGCAAAAGTCATACAAACAATACACCCTTTCGTTGCAATCAAAATGAAAAGCGAAAGAAAAGAATCAATCAAAGAAAAAACAAACTTCAAACCCAAAAAGAAAAAGTTGAAGAACAATGATCTTGACTAAAATCAAGATGAAGAGATCTGTAGGCCTTTGATGACCTTCACCAAGGTTTTTACTCAGTTAAACAGAGAGAAAGACAATGCATGGGTTTCAGACTCCAATCAACAGAAAAAATCAATAACAATAGTGAAGAAGGCTACAAAATCCAAATAGTAAGATGTTCGTTCTTCAAAAAGACAGATGCCAAGGCTGGAAGAGAAGAAGCATTGACTCACAAGGTTACCCAGCAGGAGAGACACAGAGGCAAAACCCATAAAAAGCAATTCTGGAAGGTTTATTGGCCAAAGGAGGGTTGGCGCTCTATTGCCAAAGGCAAGGAGCGTTATAGCACTCTGTGCAAAGCTATTGGGGAGCGCTGGTGCTCTGTTAACATAGGGACAGGGACACCAGGTTCAAAAACTCCCAAAAATGTCAAAAAATTCAAAAATTGCAATTCAATTTCGACAATTAAGCTGAGTATGATGGGGTAGGGAGCCAATCAGCTCATGAAACCAATCAAAAGAAGAGTGAACCATGTTTGAAACAATCAAGGGGTAGAACTAGTTCAATGAGGAGAAATCAAAACAAGAAGTTTCGATTTGAGGCTAGCTCCCCAGTGGAGTCGCCAGTTTCTGTTGTAGGAAAATCTCCCTGCGGACAGGCAGATTGCCTCAAAGATCTTGACCCTAACTCTAAGATAGAAAATGCTTAACGTGGACACTGACTTCCTTTCAAATCTATACAAACTAACACATGAGAAGGAAGGAGAATAGAAGTACCTCTTTATCGACGTTTGTCCCTGCACGCTCCGAGTTGAGCTCCAATCCTTTGCTCCTTGCTGAGTCCTGTAGACAAACAAGATACGACCACTTCCTACTCTATTGATATTAGCTTGAAAATAGATCTATCTATCAATGATAAATTCATGTAACATTAGACACAAACTAGAAAGAAACAAGCCAAGCGTGTCATATTAATGAGAATAACGATAGCAGTACTTACAATCGTAGATGCGAATGCGACAACTTCGTCAAGTCCCCTTCGTCTAACCCTTGCTCGAAAGATCCACAACCTGTGTGACAACAACTTCACTTATCACTCTCCTTTGGCTGATTGTGTGTTTCCTATGAGGTCATAAGTTTCATGCTAGCAATTCTTCCCCCTTTTCCACCATCATAGAGCCTGCTTATATAGGTTAAGAGGAGCTTAACCTCTTGAGTTATCTTTAGAACAAGTTGGGGAACTTCCTCCTCAGATCATGGATCTCCTGATGAAACCAAGAATTTGAATGCAACTGCCTCCTAATCTTGAAATATCCTCCCCTTATTCTCCTCAATGGGCCAACTACTGCCTCAAATTAGGTAGCGCTCCTTCAAAAGGGGCATCAAAGTGTTTTAGTGCTCTCTGAGAAGCTTGAGGGAAGCGCCAACACCCTAAGGGTGGATAGCGCTCCTTCAGAGGGGGCAGGGGAGATTTATAACGCTCCCTGAAGCCTTATAGGGGAGCGCCAGTGCTTCCTACGCTGATATAACGGAGTGCTCACCCCTAAAACCTTTGATCAACAACTCTCTTCAGGTGTTAAGAGTTACTTGACTTCAGTTAACCAGTTCTCCTTCTCCAAACCCAGTGTATGAGATGTTTTAAGTGCCTCCTTAGTGTCGTCGTTAAGGTAGTATGCTTGAACAACATTTGCGACACTTATGAACAACTTGCGACACTTGCGAAAGTTGTAAGGAAGATGCCTCTCAATTGTCGTAAGGTAGTATGCTTGAACAACATTTGCGACACTTGCGAAAGTTGTAAGGAAGATGCGACACTTACGACAATTGAGAGGAATATGCGACACTTATCCAGTTGAGTAAATTTGACGTGTAACAAATACCATCTTGCAAAAAATTGTTAGCCAAAGTAAATCTGACTGACATTTAATTCTTTACCCTATTCTTTGGGCCTATCGAACCTCAGTTAATATTTCCACCGATTTTTCTCCTTTTTAGTTAATACATAAATTGGATTCAATCCTTCTGATTGAATGCATAATCCATTCCCTTAAACTGGTAGTTGAGCTCCTACCTGACACTTCTGATCTTGAAGAACGTATCGTACACCTAGAGCACCTAGATGAGAAGCATCGAGATTCCTCTATGACTATCGAAGAGAATAAAGGACGTGTTAAGGTTCAGTATGATAGGTCTGTCTGTCCTTAGTAGTACACTAAGGGAGACTTGGTCCTCGTGCATGAACAAGATAAAGAACCGTTGGGAGTAGGCAAGTTCAACCACATGTGGAACGGTCCTTATATCGTGCGACATATTTTAGAGAAAGGAGCCTATGAATTGGAGGATTATGAAGGGAATATGTTGGATGAGCCTAGAAATGGGCTCTACCTAAAAAGATATTATGCTTGAGCCCTCAAGCTTGGGTGTGACTCTTTGTATACTAGTGTATCTTAGTATATATATATTTTTTCTTTTGCATCACCGAATTTCTTATTAGGCTTTCCCTTGGTTGGAAGATGTCAACTGAGTATTCAGTTTACTTAGGATTTGTAGATGATTCCATTCGCCATAAATGGAGCATGGCTTCCACCGCATGGGTCATTTACTCACCCGAGGGCCAACTGGTGTCTTCAGGTAGCGTTTTTCTGGAGACATCAATGAATAATGTGGCTGAGTATAGCATCATTATAGAACTATTATGTGACGCCATTTCACATGGTGTTCAGTATTTAGAGGTTCACCTGGACTCCCAGTTAGTTGTATGTCAGTTAAACGACAGTTACCATGTGCAAAACCCTACTCTACTTGGAAGATTTCTACGGTACGCCTTTTGGAACAATACTTTGATTTTATTACTTATAATCACATACCAACAAGTTATAATTATGTATCTAATGCATATGCTAATTAGGTTTTATTATTGGCATTTGTCACATAAGTAAAGTAAGGAAAACACATTCCTCAATGTACACATTGTAACACATATAAGCCGAGGACCAATGCTTTTATATTTCATCTTTTCAAAAAATATGGTGTCATAGTACAAAATGGGACTCACACCCTCAAAATACATATATGGATGGTATATATATAACCATGGAATCTATGCCTGTGGTGTCAGACACGTATCATGATATCCCAATACGAAATTTACGATATTCTGGAAGAGTCGCACCCACACACAGGGAACACCCACCACCTATTGTTGCATAGCCTATGGAAGATCCTCCACCTGAACCATAGGAATCATGTGTGTCAAATGAGATAGGTTCCCCTGCACATTTTGTAGTGCTCTATCCACATCTCCTCCGGCATGCTCATCTCCCTGTTTCCTCCATTGATGTCGTGGGAATTCATCTGGTCATCACAGACCTACATCTACACAACAAGCCAGTTTCTAATACTTGATACATATAAAATTATTTGCGTTTTTTTTATTCTTTTTGAAAAACACAAAAAAAGGAAATATCCAAAAAAAAATCATACCTATATCACTGTACACAAATCCTAGTGGCAGAGACATATCTGGATGTCCTATGTATTCAATCCTAGCATAGGGGTATTCGTCAATGGCTATCAAATGTCGACGCCACCGGAAAAAGAACTCATTGTTGTAGGGGGTTGGAACCCTACCACCTCCTAACTGCCTCATCACGTCGGTCCACCATGACATGGCTGAATCACACGGTCCATGTGGAATGATCTCCACTCTAGGACTCAAACCTAGAACCCACTCAAATAAAAAACTACACAAGATTGATGCAAACTAAAAGTTTCTCTTTCTCCCTTGTTTGCAATCCATCAACTGACTCTTCATGTTAGTCAACAATGAGGTACACCAATCTTAAATTGTGGGTCACAAACACTCCACTGTGTAGAACATGAGTGGCCTTGAATCTTGGTGCAATGAGGCCAACCCAGAGATTCATGTAAGGACAAGAAAAACGATCTTCAAACTCAGGTTTTCGATCACCCCGATGGAAAGTTGGCTCCTTACTTTATCTGTACCTGCAACATAGTGGGTGGCAATTTAATCCTCTATGTTCATACCACCCCCAACCCCACGAGATTTTAGATTCACCATCTCGCCCCAATGAGACAATCTTGTGAGAAAATAGATGTCATCTACTTCAATTCTCAATGGTTTCCCATCGATATTGAAGGCCTCTGTCTCTGGATCCCAATAGTTTATGATCATTTGGACTAACTTCACTTGAGCCCTCAACCCTTTGAGAGCCCAAAATTTATAAAGACCACATATTTTTAGAGCTAGTTGCACCCCTGTATCTCTTTCCATTGCTGTGTCCACCTCCTCATGCTCCCTCTCTCTCCATTCAAGCACCATCCTACCAAAGGAAGATCTTTTTTTGAGTCAAAATCACTAAAAAACTTGTTTACGGATTTGTACGTGCGCTGCAGTGTCAATAGCCACATGTAGGGCCACATATACGCAGGTAGGATTTACTTTTCCCACATACATGTCTCCACATATGCAACCCGATAAACTATAGCTTGCGTACACCCTAATTCACATATTGCGCCCTCTAAAACTAACAAAATGAAGGCTAAATTGGAAATTTAAACCACTAGAAATGAAGAGGAGGAGAGGGGAACTTACTTGGTCCAGATGGTTGTCAATTCCGTTGACCATAGCTCCTGCAATCGACACTTGAATATCGTCGAAAAAAGGGTCTAAAATGCACTATGTGGGTAAAAAACTCAAAATGGTATGGTAAAATTGTTCATTTTTACTATTACTAGAAAACTTTTATCCACTTTGTTAGCATCTTTATTTTTTGGTGTAAGGTTATAGGTTTGTCAAAAAAATTGTAAAGTCATATTTTGGTCTTTGAAAGACTAGAGTATTCCTAATTGAGTCACAGTGTGTGTTTGTGGTTTGTCTCATAAGATGGTTCAAAGTCCTTGGGTCATTTTTAAAATAAAAAAGAAAGATGCATGTCAAAAGGGAGTAAAGTTATAGGTTTGAGTATAACGTATTTTGTGTTTATTTCATTATACATCATTATACATCATGAAAGACAAGAAATATTTAAAGAATGTTTACCACATGAAGGAGTTGAAAAGGTCCTTGTTTTCCTAGTTTGAAATTGTCACAAAATGGGAAATTATGTGTAAAAGTTGAGTCATAGGTTAGGGATGAAAGTCACATCAAAGGTATCATTGTTCATCATCACATATGATGAGGACATAAACGAGACAATGATCATGTATCATGCCATTTGTACCATTGGAAAACTCAAAAAAGGTGTGTGTTGCTCAAATTCATTGCACAAGTTACTTTAATTGTCTTGGGAAGTCTTATCATCTATAAATGAGTACTTTACTTTTCAAATCCGCTCCTTATCCAATTGTGCATGCACCTTTGCCCCATTTTTTTCCCATTTTCATGCACCCTTGACCTATGCATAATCCATGACCTCTCGAGAAAGCCTCAAAATCCTATGCTATGCAAACAGTTCCCTCACTACGCAAATCCTGTGCAGACTCCCCTCGATACACAAACTCTATGTAGTATTCCTCACTATGCAAATATTGTTGTTGTGATCTTTTCTATGCATTCCTTGTTCTTTGTATTAATGTGTAAAAACCATTGAAGCCTATTGTTTATGCTAGCCTATCTCTTGAATAGTTTGCCTATCATACAATGAAAGCATGTTACACTTATTTCAATAAAAAACCCTATCCCTACTAAACTGTTACGCAATATTTCCTGTTGGGTTTTGAAGACCCATCTGCTTTTAACAATTTTGAAATTTTACCTTGCAAAGAAAAAATCACAGAACCATGACAACGCAAGGAAAGAAGAGGTAAAGGGGTGGAAATTTGTTGAGGTATGAGCCACAAGATTTGACTTTGGTAAACTCAAACCCTGCCTACAGAGTGTCTTTTGAGTAGGTCAGGTGTACAATATTTTGTGAAATAATCTAGGGGTATAACGTGCAGTTGGAAAAAGAGTACGCCATGAAATTTAATGGTATCAGGACAACCATTGCAGAGGTCACCTTTCCAGTATCAAAGGAGACCATAGAAGTTGCAACAAAGATTCCAATACAAGGAGATAAATGGTTTAAAGGTATGCCTCTGGAGCTTATGTTTTATATTGATTTCCTCAAGCCTAAGTATAGAAAGTAGAAGATTTGTGCCACTATCCCCAGGGTGTCTATTTTGGAACCCTATGAGAAACGGTTGAGAGTAATTCAAAGGTATTTCACTTGTGAGGGTAGGTTTGACAAGGTGTACTAGTACCATATAAGACTCCTCATGCATTTCACAAGAAAAGTCCCCCTTAACTTACCTTTTTACCTGTATAGAAACTTAGGAAAAATGGGAGATAAAGTCCAAGCCAGGGCTGACCAACTTAAGAGTAGCTTATTCCACTTCTCCTTGGTGAATATGTTAATGGTTGAGGAGATAATAAAATTGAATAGGGACTGTGATGCCTTCTTGACATCATCAAACATTCCCCTGGATCCCAAAGGAGATACCCCCTTGTCTATTGAAATGCTAGATTCTAATAGCTCAGGAAGAAAAGGAGGAAGTGTTATTGAAAAGGGAAAGGGAAAAGATATTGAGGGCCCATCATGAGGCCAAACAGTTATGAAGAGAGGTAGGAGGCTACAATTCACTGATGATTCAAAATAGACACACACTAGTACATATGACCAAATTTGCGATGATTTTTCGTTGATATTTCCACACTTATCCGTCGCAATTTCCATGAAATCCGAGACTTTTTTTTTTCGCTATATCCATGATCCAGGTGTTCATGGAAACATCGACGAAATTATCTCTCCACGTGTCATCGCCATCAAAATGGGTTAACCCAATGAATCGTCGAAACTTCGTCGCAATTACAAGGCACAACCGTGGCAATTACGACGCAACTTCGTCGCAATTGTGATGAAAGTTTATGCCAAGACAAAAAATTATGATATAGATGCTAAATGTGTGACAAAAAACCGTGGCAAATGGTGATGAAAATCCGTTGCAATAGCGATGAAAATTTATGTCAAAACCAAAGTCACGACGTAGATGTTGTATGTGAGACGAAAAACCATGGAAAATTGTGACGAACTTTCATCCCTATTGCCATGGTTGTTCAAAAAAAAAATTGGCTTCCGACGAACTATCGTCGATATTGTGACGTTTGTTTTAAGTCTAAAAAAAAAAAATAACACGAGATATGGTATTACCATATTACATTGTAATATGGTATACCATATTACATCTAGAAGTTTTGTATTCTGCACAGGGTGGGTGGGTCGATTATTGGGGTTAGGGATTGGCTGGGCAAGGATTGTTGTTGGTCTCGGAGGGTTGTAGGAAGCTTGGTTNAATCCCGTACTACATTGTAATATGGTATTACCATATTACATTGTAATATGGTAATTCCATATTACAATGTAATATGGTATTACCATGTTACATTGTAATATGGTATACCATATTACATCTAGAAGTTTTGTATTCTGCACAGGGTGGGTGGGTCGATTATTGGGGTTAGGGATTGGCTGGGCAAGGATTGTTGTTGGTCTCGGAGGGTTGTAGGAAGCTTGGTTTTGTGGCTGTTGATTGGCATTCATAGGTATTTGTTGCTGCTGGTTAGGGTTCAAGGGGGTTGTAAATTGTTGTTGTATAGGAGGTGGGAGTAAATCTTGCATCTATGGTGTGTCAAATCTAGGTAGTAATTGGGAAATGTTTGCAGGATACTGTGGATATGTAGGGTAAGAGGGATTACCATACACAGGCCCCCTCCAACCTTGTTGCCAAGGTTGATTTTGAGCTTGCTGAGGTGTCCATTGTGGATAGGTCATTGGGGGAGGACCCCATTGTTTCTATTGATACTGTGCATTAGGGTCATAAAATGCATTGGGGTTTTGTGCTCTCCAAGGTCTTTTGGAATGGTATGATTGTTCTTGTGAGACTCCTCCTTGTTGATACTGAGAGGGGGGTGAATCAGTATCAAGTACAATTTAAAAACTTTTTCAACTTATACTTAAACCATTCAATTATATCCAATGAGAAATGAACAATAGTATAAGAGTTACACCAATACACCACAATACACCATGC
>ML819225.1:38519-65340 GCA_009831015.1 Picea engelmannii
ATAAAACTTTACATTAAATCATCACCATCAACCAATCATCACATAGAACCTGATAATGCTTCCTGAGACTTCTTCAATTTCTGCAATTCTTCAATTCTTGGAGTGCTATGATCCTATAGATAATATTACTCAATGTATTCTCTGAAACTCCTCCAATTTTCACTCCTTGAATCCTCCCCAAAAAGAGGTTATAGAAAGAATGGTAGACTTTATTCAATTCTGGTCTATTCAAGAGAGAGAACTTGCACAGAATGACCCGCGCTCAATAATTAACATTCAATTCTAAAACTCGCACAAAAGAAACTACAGTCCGTACTCTTTCCAATGAAATTTGTCCCACTTAATTTGGATTCTCTATGAAGAAGTTATGACTATTTTACCCTGAACATATGTTTATTGGTTAGCTTCAGGACCGGTCACAAACCCTATCTTCCACAGAGTGTATCTCCATAATTATAGTGAATCAAGAGATGAAATTTTTACCAGAGGTACCTTGATATGTCTTTCAATACCATAGCGATTTCACCATCTGAATCATTCTAGAAAAAAAGTTATAGAAAAAATGGTAAGATGACCTGAAAATAACATACCTTAGAACACATCACCAAAAGACTTCATCCTCCCTTGAAATCCGACCTTCTTCTCTTCTTACTACCTCTGAAATTCGACTTGTATCAAATGAATGTATAATGATGTTTATTTATACCATTTATTTCACTTCCTTTTAACATTAGGGTCGACCTGACACTTTCTTATTTTGTAATTCTTTTCTTTAATTATCTTCAGGGCCTACATGTACTTCATTCTTCAATTCACTTTGTCATCTTCAAAAGTTCATTTATCCTCAACCATGAGGATCCACGTGACGTGCCACATACCACCGGAAACAACATGATGTATACTATACATCCATGGGTGTTGTATTTTCATGTGCATTTTCCTTCATGTCCAAATACCTTCATCAATCTTGCGGTCCAAAACCCATGACTAGGGTTGACATCAATGACAACAACCAATATTCCAACACTCCTCCCCTATACATGTATTGTAGTTCAAGCAAAGTTGGGCACTCAGATGTGGGGTTCTCTAGTGTACATAGGCCACATATTTCTATGACATTTAATGGACATTCTTTCTCACCATGCTTCTTTCGGCATCTAGGACAAAAGATTGCTAAAACAGTCTCTTCTTCTTGTTTCTTTTTCAGTTTTAGGGTATCTAACTGGTTACTGATTGTGCTCAAGATGTATGTTTTAAAGTTCTCTAATAATTTTCCTAACTCAATTCTGGTGAAAGCTCCTGAGCTTTGTCTTGTATTTCTACTAAAATAATCTCTTGGTGCTTTTCCTATTTTAGCTTGTCCTCTTGAGTATCTTCTATAGTAATCTACAATCTCTACAAAAATATTTTGGTGCACATCTCCTGAACTTAACAAATTTAAAACTTCTATGTTGTCATCTCTAATACCCTTCAAAAATACGGTTCTTACTACATCTGGGTCTGTGGTGAATAATTTTGATTTCTGGTAGTTGTATAAGAAGATTTCTAAGTAGTCTCCAGGGCTTTCATCTTCTATTTGTTGCATTTTAAAAATGTCATGTTTAGAATTATCCGTATAATAGTCTTGGTATTTCCATAAAAATGTGTCTTTCATCTGATCCCAAGAGAGGATTGTGTTTTCTCCTGAGCTCATGAACTATCTTAAGGCTGAATCCTTCATTGTAGTAGGAAAGAGCTTAAGTTTTTGGGCATCGTCTGAGTAGTTATAGCTTCTACATAATATGTCAAACTTGAGTAAGAATAAGTCTGGATCTTCAGTTGACATACCTCTAAAAGTGGGTAATGATGATAGTGGGATTTTTTTCATGCTGATGTTTCTGGAATTATCCAAGATTGGAAACCCAAAGGTCTCAGTCTCAGTGGCTGAATCACCTTCTTCTTCTTCCATTCCACTGATAGATGGTTCAGAAACGGGATTTTGTGTGTCTCCTGAACATTCTACCTGCCCCAATGTTGATTCTTCCATTTTAGGTTCTTCTTCTAGAGCCTCGCTAGCTCCCCTTGAACTTTCTCCTGGTGGAATTTTTCCTCCACCAGTCTCAGTTGGATTAGTGGGGGGGGGGGTTGTTTTTGAATCTTTAGATCTTAAAAATCTACCCTTATTATCTCTATATCTGTGCATAAAATGGAAATTTGATTCTTAATTGAATTGAAATCCTAATTCTATCTAGAAGGTAAGAAGGCAACTTGGATTCGGAGAACCCCACTCTAGTGGATGTGTGTCTCTTCACTCACATCTTAAATGTTTTATCCTCCTCCCTCAAGAATCCTTTAAAATCATTCAAAAACTATGCAAACAATCTAAGCTAAAAATCACTTCCTACCGTTTGCAACTCCCCGACAATGGTGCCAAAATGTTGTGCTACTTATATGTGTAATATAATTCACTTATTAATTATCAATCCAGGATTCGTAATCAAAAGAGTTACAAGACACTAGTAAGGAAGGTAATTTTAATGTCATGAATATAGAACTATTCTATATTATGCATGATGGAAACAAAACAAACTCGCAAATCAAAACACACTTTGGTTGTCTTTCATAGAGAGGATATCTATTCCATTATGGCACATGCAAGTATGAGATGGAGTTCTTTTGACATATCAACTCTTCTATCTAACCCATAAAACTAACTATGCAATCACACTTCTGAAAGGGAAATCACACATCAATCATCAAGACATAGCATGGGTAGTTCAATAGTCAATATACTAAGTATGTTGTGGTTCACAATGTGTTGTTGTGAACTTCACTAATTCTCCTTCAAATATGTCTGACTATTGCTGCCAACATTTATGTCCATGAAACGAAATCAAATTCATAAAAATAGAAATAGAGCATATGCAAAAAAAAGATCTCTAAGCAATTGAAACCTAAACTGAACTATACTGCTATCATCTGAAAAGATAAAAGCTTCAGCTAGTCTAACATTTATACTATTGAAATCAACTGCTAACACTAATCTATAAGGATGCTGACCTTTGTTGGGCGGTGGGCCCTTGCCGCTTCAATAGGTCAACGACTGGAGTCTACAGTAAGCTTTCTTTCAATCCACACATTCCTCTTACTCAAATTTCAAAACATAGAATTAAACTATGCTAACAACTCAACTCACATTCATTCATAAATGATCAAGACCTATAAATAATTGACATCCTTCTATTAAAATTCAACTCCAAATCTGTTCTACAATATGTAACATTGCTTCACATACAGTGTTATGCTAACTCTCTACTACTTCCACCATCCTTTCCATGACTATTTAAACAGTCTTAGTCGTGAAACACAAGGAGGTGAAATCTTTAATAGATCAGTCAATTGTCAAATTTATATATTCAGTTACATATTTTAAGCTTCATCCTCATGACACGAAGTGTATGAGGATGAAGAAATAAACAAACAATCTTATCATAACCTTTCTAGAGCTTTAATGATTCAACAAACATCCAACAAGTATCTTTGGTACGATCTGGAGCTAAAATTGGTATATTTTGCTTCCTATATTGGTATCGGATCGTGACAGGTGAGATTCGGTAAATGGTATCGGATCTGAGCAATATGCAAGTGGTTGGTACCAGACTAGAACAGTCTGCGGCCGTTGGTACCGGATCGCGACAGTGGATGGTTCGGTACCGGATCTTAATGGAAGGTGCGCTTGGTACATGATTCAGACAGTGGAAATCTGACACATAAGTACCGGATGGATGAGTTGGTACAGAAAGGCTAGACTCATATAGAGGTCAAAGGTTACACATGGAAAATTAAAACATTAGTACATGAAACATTTAGTCTCCTAGCTCAATAAACCACAAAAATGCATGAAATAATTATACTTTACCTTATGACCTCATCAATGGCTAATGGTAGTGTTCTTTGTCATTTATCCAAGCTTAGGTAAGCCAAAAAGGTATATATGAGGAGTATAATAGGGTAGTGGGGATGTCAATTTAGAGGCTCAACATTCCCCCATGCCAAAATCATTGCATATCCTCATGCAACTGAAACAAACCCAAAATTTTTCAAAATTTGAGACTCCATTATTTACTTCTATGGATCAATTATGTTGATGGCTGAGGCTTCTGCTTTCAGCTCCCTTTTTATGACCCTAATGTATTGTAAGAGTATTAGTACCTTCTTTATCTTATTATAAGTCTCTTCATGATCATCTTGAAGTTGCTAGCTAGTTTCCTTTAGTTGTTCGTTTTCCTTTTTGATATACCTATCCAATAGTTGGTATTCCTTCACTTCTTGTTTGAGTTCCTGGTTTTGTTTTTGCAGCTCCCCAATATTTTTCTTCATCTATTCTTTTGTTAAGGTTCTTTTTGACCCCATTATTTCTGGCTGGATGTATTCTCTTTCCTCCACTCCCTCCTTCATCCCACATAAAGTAATAGTGACTTGTTCCTCAGTCAAGCTAAGGATTTCATCCTGGACTGTTAGGTCTTCAGAAGGGGAGGTAAGATCTATTGGATCTTCATGTGTATGAGGACTAACAACTGTTTTTCCTTTCTTTGTCACGATCCTTATGGTTCTTTAGAAAGGGGTACTGGATAAGGGGTGCTCACATGCTTCCTTTTCTTCTTTTTTGTTTGTGGAATGGTTACAAGGGATTGTTCTATAGACTATTCACTTTTATTTTCTGAGCTATTCTTGTCTTTCCTCACAATTTTTGTCTTATGACCCTTCTCCTCAAGTGTTGTCGTTGAAGTCTCCTCTACTAATTTGGTTTTACCTTTTGATTATTGACTTTTGAAAATCTTATTGACTGTGGAAGAGGACCCTTCTTGTTTACTAGCTTTATCTTTTTGGCTCACTGTTCTGGATGATGATGGAGTTACCTTATCTTTCTTGCCCTTTTTCTCTTGAGGTTCCTTATCTTTCTCTGGAGTAGTCTTGGCTCCCTCTACAGGTTTGTTTTATGTGGGAAGGTGTTGAGTGATGAGGATTTTCCAGATAATCCCTTGCTTCTTGATTTCATGTATAACTAACATCTTAATAAGACCTTGATGATAAATGCTAGTCTTCTCAGTTTTGGATAGGGATTTGACACCTCTTACCATCTTGTTTAGACTCATCCATAAAAAAATATGGGAAATCAATTTCAGGGCCTCCTTCAAAGTGTAATAGAATCCTAAGATGATATATGAAGGTTACAACATACCTTCCCTCACAAGTGAGGAATTGTTCAAGACTAGCAAGCATTGGATGATATTCTTCCTTGATATAGTTCCTAGGAATCCCCTTTTTCCAATCAGGGTGTTGATGGTCTTCTTTCAAAAATTGTTGGCACATTTTCTTGTTGATTCCTACTCCTTTGAAATACTTGTCTCCTCTGTTAGGTAATCCCATGGCTTCCCTTAAGGTTGCTTCATTGATTGTTAGCTGCAAATTGCCTATGTGCGTAATCTCTCCATCGTAACCCTGAATAAATGCGTGAGATACCTTCTCATGACAGCCTGTGAATTTCTCCAAAAATGGAATCCATCCCTCTCTAGAATACTTCTCTCTACACAGTTGGAACTCCTCGATCTCTCTATAAATCTAGAAGACCAGTTCATGTCTACTTACAACCATCTTTATAAATTGTGAGAAAAAAATCGGGCTGTAGTGCAAGGATTTAGTCAGTTGATGAGGGTAAAGGGTTTGGTACCGGCGATCGCAGGGAGGAGTAAGCTCGGAATTGGATAAAAGTTGGTAACGAAAAAAATACTATGGTGATGGCGTCAGTAATTCGAATGGTGAGTTTAAGTAAAGATGTCGTAAATGAAAATTAAGACAAGATGAGGATCATCTGGATGGCTTCGCCACCCAGATAAACCATTTCATTTCTACCTGTTAGTGCAATGATGGGGACAGGACGTTGGGTGTCGAAGCATAATTGTTGTTTGGGATAGGTGATTATACTTCTGAGCGGTGAATTTGATGTTGAATTGTGGCTCATGACACGAGATACGTTCGTGATTGCTTAAGGACGAAGCACGTTCGTGGCTCATCATTACTAGACATGCTCCATATTCCCTCTTTTGACATGATTTTACCTTCAATCATTTTCAAGTTCTTATGTGACGAGAGGATTGATTAAGGTTAGGAATATGGGTATGAGGGAAGTGATAGTTAGGTGCATGGTTTTAATATTAAGGTCATAAGATATAGTGTACGTTTTCATACCTCTGGTAGTTTTATAAGCAACGGAAAATAAATAATACCATGCTACCTTTGTTTTTACCATTGTATAATCAATACCCATAGCATATGTGATTGCCTTTTTATTTGAAGCTTGCATATTGTCAGAGTTCATCTTTCTAGGCAGGAGTTTTCTGGAAGCTTGGTACTGGAATTTCCTGTACTTCTTTATTATGTGCTTATCTTCTTTTGTGTCTAGTTCTGCAAGGTTGTAGGGTGAACATGCTGGTTTTTTAGGATGAGGTGTGAGTCTGAAAAAGATTTCCGAAAAGAGCTCTTTGACCCTCCCCCATGTCGAGGATGTTGCATATCCTTATGCAAGAAGATCTAACATCCTGTATCATAATAGAAGAAAAATGATAAGAGAAAAGAAACAAAATCAAATTCCAAAAGTACATTTATCACCTAGCATATGATCACATGCCTAACAATTTTGAAATTGCCTTTATTTTGATGACTTATTGACAAGGGTAGCATTCAGCAGTGAAGACAAGGAGGTGTTTGTATTTTTTCTAGAAGAACAGATCCAACCTAACTTGCTTTAGATATTTACTATCATTAGATGTTATGGATAAATTTCACAGTATAAGTAGATTAGACTCCCTAGTTAGGGCTCCACTCTTAAGAAGTTTCCTTCTTAGGTAATGTAGGCTTTAGATGTCAGACCGGTAAAGTTGACTTAGGGTAATTCTCAAATGGACATTTGCTTGTAGTAATTGTCTTGTCTGTTAATCTAGAGTTTGTATCTCATAAATGTCAACAGTGACCTTTGCTTGTAGAGTTCATTTTTTTAGATGACAAAAGTGAATTTTTCAATCAAACAAGTATAGATGAGACATTTCTCAACCAGAACCCATTTCCAGCAAGCCTGTTCAGTAATCTGGTGGGGTAGTTGTGATAATTAGTGAGAGACATCCCTTCCCCAGGCAAAATTCCTCATTGCCAACAGGCCTGTTTAGTACCCTGATGGGTTTTCCTAGTCATACCACAGACCGGTACCCACTACCAGTAGACCTGTTCAGTATCCCGACGGGTTAGTCTCTTAAACCCTTTTTCCATCAAAGGATTCTTGTCCATAGTCACCTATTTCGATTTTTATTAAAGAGTGATTTTGCATGGTGACAGGGGAGGCTCGTCTGAAAACCTTTTTACAATATGGGATGGTATTGGGTTGGAAGGTATATTCTCTTATTTGGATGTCTTTAAATATTTGTCTGAAGGTAAAATAAACTTATGTATTGCACATTAGATCTAGATGTATACTTTTGTCGGAGTTTGTCCATAAGAGAATGACCTAAAGTTACCTTAGGGTACTGATACATCCTCTTCCATAAAAAAATTCCTAGTGTGCCCATGACAAAGAGTGTTCATATACTCAAATGTTACTCTTTAGAAAAGATAATCCAATAAATACTATTGAAGTCTAGTTAGGGTCAGATAGTTACATGTAGGCTAATATAGTTTTTATCCCTTTAATCATGCTGAAATACTGGATAAAGGCAACCTCTAGATTTTGAAGCAGATTAAGCATGGTTCTTTTAACAATCGTAGGTAAATATTATGTCTTCTTTGTCAAGCAACATAACCAAAAGAAATTAAAATACTTCCTTTTAGCTAGCAACAGAACCAAAAGAAATTAAAAATTGTTCATTTTAGATAACAACAGAACCAAAATAAATTAAAAATGATTCCTTTTAGCAACAGGATGAAAAGAAATTAAAGATACTTCCCTTTAGTCAACAACATAACCAAAATAAATTATTTCTTCATAAGGGCTTCCATTTGATGCTGCATTCGGCTTCTTGGTTCCAGCTTAAGTGGTTGTTGCATGGATTCATACTTCATATTAGTTGACATAATATTTTGAAATATGTGTAGCATTCCTTTTCAATTAGGTGATGTTTCCTAATAGTATCGTATAAGGACAGACTTCTGGTACTGGACTAGCACAGGACTGCTGGAACCGGACCAGAACAAGATTTCTGGTATTGGAGAAGAACATAGTATTGTTGATGCCTACAAACTGATGTTTAGCAAGTTCTTGAAGGGTCAAATAAATTATAGAAATCTACTTACAATGATAAAGTGTGAAAGTAAAACAAAAGGAGGTAAGAATCCCTTGTTACCTTCAACTTATTAACAAAACACAATCCACACCTATGTACAAAAGTTTAAAAATAAACCAATCAATCAATGTGGATCAGTAGGAAGGTCTTCTTCCTTACTGATAACCTGCATATCTGAATTCTGTAGTATACGAGTAAAAAATTCCTCTTTTGATAGGGGTTTGTTATAAATTCTCAACCGGTGACCATTCACAAGTAGTGGTGTCTGTTGTTCGTCAATTGTCTTTATCTTGATTGAACCATTATCATAGACAATGTCAATTTTGTAAGGTCCCATCCAACGAGTAGTTAGCTTACCTTTGAAGTTCTTGAATCTGTTTTCACACAACATGACCCAATCTCCTTGTTGAAAAGTTTTCTTTTTGAGATACTTGTCATGCCATTTTGTTCTCTACTCTTGAATGAGGGTGGTTCTTTGAAGTGCTTCTTGCCTGATTTCGTCCAAATCATTAAGCTGCAAGAGTTTTTGTTGCTAGGATTCATCCAAGTTCATGCCAACTTGTACCGCAGTCCTAAAGGTTTTAATATGGAATTCTATGGGGAGAAGTACCTACTTCCCATACACCAACTCGTAGGGTGTATGTCCTGTTGTATTCCTCTAGGTGATTTTATAAGACCATAAGGCTTCTAGTAATTTGTCAGCCTAGTCCTTGTGGTGTAGATGTACTGTTTTGGTAAGAATGGACTCAATAAATTTACTGGTAGATTCTACTTGTCCATTTTCCTGTGGACGGTAGGGTGTAGATTTCCTGTGTTTAATTTGGTATTGTTCTGTAACATATTTGACTAGATTATAGATAAATTGAGTTCCCTGATCAGTCACAATTTCTCGAGGTACACCAAATCTAGTAAATATGTCATTAAAAAGGAAATCTACCACTGATTGTTCACTTGCATCTGGTAAAGCTTTTGCTTCAACCCACTTAGTCACATAGTCAGTACATACAAGTATGTACTTTTTCTTTTTAGATGCAGGGTTAATTGTCCCTACAAAATCTAATGCCCATTTCTCAAAAGGTTCAATGACTACTTGGGCTTGAAGTGGAATTTGGTCTCGTGCAGTCGGCTTACCCATTCGTTGGCAGTCATCACAATTGGATACATAGGTTTTAACATCTTTGAAAATATGAGGCCAATAATAACCAGATTGCAGAACTTTATAAGTGGTCCTCTTGTCTGTGAAGTGTCCTCCACAAGGACAATCATGGCAGGCTTGCAAAATATCATGAATTTCATCTTCCCTTACACATCTCCTGATTACCAAATCTGGTCCTGTTTTGTAGAGACAATCATCGTGCCACATGTAGTTTTCACTTATCTGAATTACTTTCTGTTTTTCTCTAGGAGATAATTTCTGAGGCATCTTCCATGTCACAAGATAGTTAGCTACATCTGCATACCAATGAGTGAATGTAGAAATAGCAAACAAATTTTCATCAGGAAAGTTATCTTCTACTGGTGCGTTATCTCCTAGATGAATCATTCTAGATAAGAAATCATCCACAAGATTATCCTTACCACGTCTATCAATAATGTTGATATTGAACTCTTGTAATAATAACAATGATCTTGTAACTCTAGGATTTGTTACATGTCTGTTCATTAAGAATTTGATGGTTGAATGATCAGTGTGTACAAAAGATTGATATCCTATAATATAGTGTCTAAATTTATTGATAGCATGGACCACAACTAGCAATTCTTTTTCTGTGACCGTATAATTAACTTCAATTGGAGACATATTTTTACTAACAAAGTAAATAGCATAAGGCATTTGATTTTCCCTTTGTCCAAGAACTGCCCCAAGGGCTGTGTCTGAGGCATCGGTACAGATATGGAAAGGAAGGGACCAATTTGGTCCTCTTAATACAGGGGTAGTTGACAATTTCTATTTTAGAATATCAAAAGATATTTGGCATTCATCATCCCACTTAAATTTGGCTTCTTTAGATAATAACTTGAATAAAGGGATAGCTAGGTTTGTAAAATTCAGAATGAATCTTCTATAGTAGCCAGCATGCCCTAAAAAGTTGTTAACTTCCTTTTGTGAGGAAGGTATTCTGATTTGTGTGATAATATGAATCTTTGTTGGATCAATTCTCATTCCAGAACCAGAGATGTGATGTCCCAAAACAATACCTTCAATGAGCATCATCTTTGACTTTTCATTACTTAGGGAAATATTAGTTTCCCTAGATTGGTCAAAGCTTCCTGGAAGTCTTTTTCATGGACTGTAAAGTCATCCATGTAGACTTCCACACAATCATTGGTCAAGTCAGAGAAATGGCTAGGACAGTGTTGGCAGCCAATTCACTTTTTCTATTATCCTATAAGCTGCCTACACCTATGTCTTGCAAACATCAAGCTTTTGTCGTAATTTTCAGATAAACGACATTTTCATTTTTCGCGACATTTGCACATTTGTCTTCGTAAAGTTTTCACGACTGTAAGCGTGAAAACTTCTCCTTTCGAAGTCACATTTCGATCATTATCTGAACTGTGAATATTTATTTTGTCATCATGCCTATTACGCTTACCTTTTATTGATCACTATATGACTGGCAAGATCCTTTGATCGGTTCTCATACTTTGATTGATCGTATAACTTGGTTCTATTAAGTTTGTAAGGCATTTAGCAATTGGATTTGCACTTTATATGACTTGTCTGATCATTGATTCTATGAAAATGCATAGGGGTTATGATTAATATTTTTTATATATATATATATATGATATAATCCTTATGTTAATCTTTTCATAACTTTTTGGCTTGTCGACCATATGAATACCGTCTGGCACCTTGGTTAAACTTTTGATTATATACATTGGCGCATAGTTTATTTTGGGTTTTGATTTATATGTCGGATTTTTAAAACATTATGGTATAACACTTGCGCGCATTGGTATACACCTTTGATTTTATTAGTTGTACACATGAATTAATGGTTGAACTATTATTATGGAGTGAGCAGCTATGAAAATTGGCGGTTGTACTTGGATAATGAATATTTTGCATGGCAGACTCCACCACCTTCGCATGCTTGCATTAATGCTTATCCATTTTGCTCGTTCATTGCTGTTGGCTTGGGTAGTTCTTCTCCTGTGTGTGTTGGTGATTCAAACCCTTCCCTTACCATGTATTCAGCTCCATGGCACTAGTCGTGCAAGTTGAACCCAATGGCAGTCAAGCCCTGTTGATGTTTGACAATGCCCATCGAGATTTGGAAGACAGTGGATGGCTTACCTTCGTGAAATGTTTTGAGGGTTTTAACCTTTGTGTAGCACAACAGTTTTCCATGAATTTCGATGGCTGTCGAGCCAAGGTCGGTGATATACAGTTAGAGATTGATGAACAGTTTATCATCTCAGATACGGAGTTACCTACCTCGGGACAACGTTGGTTTAAGAATTGAAAGGTCGAGGAAGTGTCGTGGACATTGTTGTTTCAATCGCGCAAAATCACCTCCTGTGATAGAGGTATGACTGTAACTATGCTTAAACAATGATGGCATGATTTATTAATGATAATCAAGAAGTTTGTGAACTGTGAAGGTCGATACGGGCTTGTGTTCCTCTACCACCTGCGTCTATTGATGATTTTTATAGGGTATCCTCTAGACATGCAGTTCTATTTTCATCGGAGCCTGTATAAAATGTCCAAAAAGTTTAAGAGGCACAAGGCTGACAACAACCTGTTTCACCATGGGCTTATTAATCTCATCGTTGTTTATCATTTGAATTTGCATGGTGATAGTTGGAAGGCCTTCATCGCCCGTAATGGATTTGAAGACACCGACCCTGTACAGGTTGATAAACCCATGGTAATTGAAACCAAGCCCGAACCTCCTGTACCCTTGCACCTCCTACTGCCTAAACCCTCGGCCAACCCTCCAGTGGACTTACCCAACACTGTAACTAAGAGTGCAGAGGCCCTTAAAAAGCCTATGAGCAAAAATATGAAGGAAAACATTGTTGCAAACTCCAAAGGGAAAAGGAATGCCCAGCTCATTTCAAGAATGGCCAGAAACAAGCCGAAACCCTCTATCGAGTCTAACCCTATAGTTCTGAGCGAGGATTCCGATTCGGATATTGAACGTTTTCTGACCAGCGAGTACCCCTACTCGCAAGGTTTGTGTCCCGAACCCCCTTATGATTTTGTATCAAACCTACCCCCCTGCCTAAAGGAAAACCCTAACTACCCAGGTATTAAATTGCCTTGTGAAAACCTTGGTCATTTGTCCAAACCCTCGAAACCCACACAGTCACCCTGTGACCAGTGCAATTCATGGTTAGAACGATATTTTATTGATGTTCCTATACTCCAGTCAAAGATTCAATCATTGGAAGACCAGATTGCAGTCCTAACCAGTCAAAAGGCCAAGCTCCAAGAAGTGGATGAGAAACAAAAGACAACCGGCTCCATCCTGTTCAAAAACGTGGAATCATCCACGGCTGTTGTAAATTCAAAGCTGGCATAATCAAGCAGTCTCGTCGCTACACATGTATGGTTTTGTCATCGTTTTGTTTTGTAAATAATCTAGTTTGATATAATGATTTGAATTTATCTTTTAAATAGTTTGATCACTCATCTAAATGCCTCTATCATTCAGTGATCATCCTGTACATGGTTTCGTTTTGATAAAAATAGAAGGAATTTCGATATATGATTTGCTCATAGATTTTTATTTGGATTGGAATGGTTATTCGTTTGGATTTCATTTGCTAAGTTTGTCTAAGTGAAACAATGAAAGTAATGGTGTGTTTTCAATTCAATTCATTTTGTGCCCACTCGCAACAGGAAGTTTTTATGCTTAATTTAGAAAACGATTTTGCTCGGATTCGATTTTGTTATCATTGGTATGCTATGATTGGTAAATGTCTTCGGGAGGATACTTGCTATGTTGCTGTGTCATGTGATGTTCTATATTTGATTGTTTCCAAGTTAAGGATAATGACTTTGTTTCTTTGATGAAAACAATATGCTCAAATAACAATCGCGCTCGAATCGGGAAATGAATTCGAATCATAACAACTATGTGAAAACCTTAGCCAATCGATTCACTCTTATTCTAATTTGGAAAGTTTGTCCTATGAGTCGAGTTCAGATTATAATTGATGCTCTGTATTTTAGATTTGTGAAATGAATTGGTCAAACCCTGTTATGATTCGTTTGTTTGAAACGATTGTGACCAAAATTAATCGATCTTGTTTGCTCGTTGTGCAAGGATCAACGATCGAAATCTATAACAAATTCTGTTTGATTGATCCTGTTACGATTTTGGTTATGTGTTATTTATGGTTTGAATTCGTTCACAGCCTAAATCGCTTGCTATACAGTTATCGTGATAATCCTATTTGATTCGATGATTTCTCCTGTTGATGAGACAAGTATAACGAAGTGTTTGCAATTTGTTATGTTTTCAATTGAATATCAAAATGATCTCATAACATAGGGATTCGATTTGTTGAGAAACGATTATGATGTTGTTACATATGATTTCATTACCCGACTTATGACAATAATCGAAACAAAGTATTTCTATCTTTGTATTCGATTAAATGATATGAATCTTTTTGCTATATCGTTACATCTATAACGATTGGAAAATGATTTAGTTGGATTGGATTGTATCTATTGTTTAACAATCACATACGATATGTTTGATTATCAGTTTCAATTGGATATGAAACAATCTTATTACTGTTTGATTATGACTCCGTGGACCCGATTTTGTGGTAACAAAAGAACAGAGTATTCCTATTTCTGTGTTCAGTTGGATCAGTTTTTTATCATGTTTAATGTTGAATAATAAAATCATTTTAATCTCAATGATTCATTTTCAAATGGCTATTAGAAGATAATTGGATTTAATTCTTTTAAAAGATTTTGAATTGATTCTAATGCTGATTTTGTATCTCATTTAGACTAGCTACATAATCGCATGATTCTGTAGCTAGTCTATAGAATTTAATTTTTATCATTTTATTAATAAAAGAGTCTTCTAACTCGTCTATTTTGGACCCCTTTCAGGTGAATTCGAATTGCATGGGATTTTATGGGCAGTCTAGAGGATATTTAGATGCTTTAGTTTTATTTTAGTTTCCTAGTTTAGTTGAACTTGGGAATATCTTCCCAGATTATGTAAATAGTTTGATAACTTCCACAGGGAGGTTTTACCCTGTGGAAAAACTTATAAATACTTATTATTTTTGTAATAAGAGGATCCTCATTCGTGGGAGAACAAGGATATGGATCTCTAATAGAGACTGAGACAGAAATTGATGTTCTGCTATAGCTTTAGCTTTTCATAATATCAATCTTTTTTTTCATGTTTATGTTATCAATTTGCATTTGATTAATGACTACTTTAGCTATCTTAGTATTTTGCAAATGATATGAATTAATTAATATGATCCATATCTGATTTCTTCCAGTAATTAAAAACATAGAAATTACTTGATTCAGTTTGTGAATGACAGATTTCTCTTCTTCATTAATTGAATTATTAAGTATAAGTTTTTGCATAACAGGTTTACCTAATTGTAGGGATTTATAAATCATATAATTGTTATGATTGTTTATGTCTTGTTTTTCCTGTAAACAAAATTAAAGAGCATCACAACTATCGTTTACGAGAATTTTTTGGATTATTCGGTGCAAGTTTCCTTCCTCCGATCTGCTGAAATAGTCATCATACACAGGACAAATCTGGAGCGTTTCCAGGTCTATTTTTTTGTTTATTTGTTTAGTATATTTGTTAGTATTTTAGTTAGATATATGTGTAGTTAGTATATTAGATTGTTTAATTTCAGTAAATTTTATTTCTTGTTTATAAAATTATAAAATCAACAAAAAATACCTTTCCCTGTCTTAGGGCAGAAAGCAAATGAGTTTTCCAGGTTTTATTTAAATTTGTATTTTGTAGACATTGTACATTTTGTGAATAAGTTATATTGATTTAATAATTAGATTAGTTAATTTGTTTAGTAGTTAGTTTAATTATATTAGTTTATTCGTTAGTTAGTTTTATTGTTAGTTAGTTTAGTTTGTTTTATTTAGTTGTAGTTAGATTAGTTAGTTTAGATTAGTTTTCTTTTTGTTTTCTTAGGACCTTAGATCGGCTAACGGAGCCGCTAAACCCGTCAGGGTGGTTCATTCCAAATGGCTTGGGTTATTAGACAACGCCGGACCGGTTCCACTCTCTCAGTTGATGGACGGTCGATTTCGCCCGTCAACAAATGGCACTAGAAGGAGGGCCTGAACTTAATTAATGGCACGAGGCGGTCGCAAGACTCCTCCCCCCCCCTAATCGCTCTCCTATAGTGAATAGAATCCGTTCACACGATAATATTCCCCTTCAAACATCAACTACTTCAACCGAAGATCCACAGATCACAGTTGAGCCAGCAACCCCTAATCCTACAGGTGGTGACATACAAGAGATTGTCCGCCAATCTCTTATTAAAACACATAGTGCCTTAGCTCACCTTAGGCAACCAAACTATCTATGGGGTCAACCTTTGGATTTCTCTCATATCAGAGAACAATTAGGTGACACTAACCTCATTGTGAATCCCACAAATCCAATCACAAATCCTGTTGCAGGAGGATCTGGGATACCTCCTTCACCACCTCCATCATCTCCTTCTTCTTCTGGAGGAGATTCTTCTGATGAAGGAAATTCACCTTCTCATCCTTCCACACCCACCACCCCAATGGAAAATCATAACAATCCTGCTAGACCCTGGCTTGATCAGGATGTTGTAGCTGTACCTGGAGCTCAACACCCTCTACCTAAACACCCGGAGAAATGGCTTCCCAAGTTTGATCCCGACTCAAAACAGATAGCTGAAGATCATATCAAAAAAATTATGTTAGCCATTAGACTCCACAATGTCTAACATGAAGACGTTGTCTGTAGGTTGTTCCCCTATACTTTTGAGGGTAATGCATCCACTTGGTACTTTGCTCAACAACCCCATACCATCGTGTCTTGGGAAAAGTTCGAGTCATTCTTTTTGGAAAAGTTTGGAGATGGTAAACCTCCGGAAGTCTTAGTCATGGATCTTTCAATCTTAAAAATGAACCCAAAAGAAAAATTTAAATACTTTAATCAAAGATTATTAACACTTAAAAACCGAATCCCTACAGATTCTATGCCTGCTGAGAGTCTTATAATAGCTTACTACACTAAATCTTTACATCAAAGTATAGCTATTTGGGTTAAACGATCCAAGAAATCCACGTTGTTAGAGGCCTTCGAGGAGGCCATCCAGATTGAAAAAGACATACTTAGTCTTAAAGACTCTTCTAGCAACAATACCAACACTAGTTCTTCTTCCAAAAAGAAGATTGAAATTCTCCCCAGACCTACTCAAAGTAAAACACAACCTGAAAACTTTGATTTGGAAAATTTAACTAAAGTTGTTCAGAAACTGTCAAATCAAATTATAGACTTAAAAATGTCGACTGAAGAAGCTTCCTCGAGTAAAGGACCCTACAAACCCCCTTTCCGAAATCCTTTTCCTACCAACCGACCTAATCCAAACCCCGAAGGCTTGAACCTAGAAAGTTTGCAATGTGCTCTTCAAACAATTCTAGAAGCCCAGGTTAACTTGATGCCTCCTGAGATTCCTGAGGAGGTAGTTGAACAAGAGACATTTCAAGAAGAAGAGTCTTCTCCAAACATCTTTGGACACTTCTCAGATAGTATCTTTCAAGCAAACTTCGAGACATTTCATCCTTATAATACTAGGAGTAAGACAACAAACAAGCCTTCTACCGAGAACACCACAACTTCGCCTCTAAAGCCATCTAAATCAGCTGAGACTAAACAGAGTAATGTGAACCCCGACTTAGATTATGATGTTGTTGAAGATATTAAAAGGTTAAGGGCTAACATTTCTATTTATGAGTTGTTGAAGTTTCCATTTCTACTTCAAAAAATGTTGTAAAATATTTCAGAAAACGGTAAGAATGGTAATGCAAATGGTAACAAGGTTGTGCAAAGCAAAGTTCCTCAGAATACATCCACTAAAAATAATCTTGATTCTCAAGATAAAGGAATCCTTCCTGTAAGTAATGTAAATAATGTAAATAATGTAGATAAAGTAGCATTAGAAATTGCGAGTAAGAAGCCACAAGCCACTACTCCTACTACTCGCAAAAATGTACCTCCTTTTCTTTTAACTTTCAAGATTTTCAACAGAAATGTGCATAATTGTATGGTGGACTCAGGAGCGTCATCCAATGTGATGCCTTGGTCTGTTTGTCAAAAGATTAATGTCGAAGTGGAACCATCTACTTTTAAAATCATACAACTTGATCGAACCAATGTTAAAGTTATAAGCGAGCTAAAAAATGTATTGATTAGATTATCGTCTAACCCTAAGGTTCATTAGGTTATTAATATAATTGTTGTGGATATCCCAGAAGTGTATGGTTTGTTTTTAAGAAGGGACTGGTTGGAGCAGCTACATGGTTACTTCGCGAAAGACTGGTCTCACTTATGGCTCCCAGAGAACGGTAAGCCTAACAAGATCAGAGTGAATCGTGAGCGCTACCTTAAGTTCACGGTCATAGATTTGAACAATCCCAACGAACCATATACACCTTCTGCTGATTCACCTGAAGTCCAAGGGATGGACACCTTCTTTGGAAATTTCACGGCCAAGGCTTCACTTATAATCAATCCAGAACAACAGTCTGAGATCATAGCATATATGCAACCAACAACTTCTATGCAACAATCCCATGTGCCCGAAGGAAACCAAATTTGGTCTCTATATTTCGACGGTTCTAAGTCTAAAGAAGGAGCTAGAGAAGGCTGCATCATTATCGATCCGACAGGTAACAAGACATTAATGGCTTGTAGACTAGAATTTTAATGTACTAATAATACTGCAGAATATGAGGCTTTACTACAAGGTCTCAGAAAAGATCTGGATATGAACATTCAAAACCTAGTTGTATTTGGCGACTCTGAAATAGTGGTTAGACAGGTAAGAGATTCTATACACTGTCTTTCCCCGCATCTCAAAAGTTACCAGTCTGAGGTATGGAGTTTAATGAATAAATTTTCTGCTTTCAATATAAATTCCATTCCTAGATTAAATAATGCTGAAGCAGATCTACTAGCTAATGTAGCCTCTAAACTTCTTCCTGCAGAAGGCTTGTCCCCAGACACATTCTCCGTCGAGCTATTGTTTCAACCATCTGTTCCTGACAATATCACAAAATGGAGAGTATTTGATGATGATCAGCAGATCATTAACTTTCTGCACATGGAAGAAACCTTTCAAGGCGCGGTGATAGATGAACGCACGCACGATGACAATTTGCACGATTTTACAGTAATACCTTATCCGAAATCTCCTGAAGCTCTGTAGGACATGGTAAATTCCATACCCAAATACATAGTTAGATTAGAGAAGTTTTATGATTTTGAGGATAAATTTAAAAAGACGGTCAATTGTAAAACCAATAGTTCCTCATTGTCTTATGAAAAAGTCAAATTAGGAACTAGTGAAAATCCTTAGTGCATTAACTTAGGCTTAGGATGTTCTAGACAAGAAAAAGCTACTTCTGTTAAATTGTTTAAAGAATGTAAGGACGACTTTTCTTGGACGTATGATGATCTTAAAACATTTGACCCTAATATCATACAGCATGTCATCCCGATGAAGCCCCAAACCTTACCCTTCCAACAGAAACTGAGGAAGATGCACCCTAAACTAGAACCGACTGTTCAAAAAGAATTGAATAAACTCCTAAGTGCTAAAATAATTTTTCCTATTAGACACACTCAATGGGTTTCCAACCTTGTCCTAGTTCAGAAGAAAAATGGGGAAATCCAACTTTCCATCGATTTCCGAAACCTCAATAAAGCGTCTGACAAAGACAATTATCCTGTCCCACCCATGGAACAGATCCTTCAACATGTATCTGGTTCCAAGAGGCTATCTTTGTTAGATGGTTTCTCTGGATACAACCAAGTCTTGATGTCTCTGCCAGACCAACTCAAAACTACCTTCCGTACCCTGTGGGGCACTTATGCTTATCACAAAATTCCCTTTGGATTGATTAATGCTAGTGCTACCTTTCAGAGAGAAATGGACATTGCTTTTCGAAGCTTAATCAATCACTCCATCGTAGTTTACTTAGATGATGTGACCGTTTATTCTAAAAACAAAGACGATCATCTAGCTCACTTACGAGTCGTTCTGCTACGATGTCGTAAATACGACATCTCCTTCAACCCCAAAAAGTCCATCTTTGCAGTAGAATAGGGTAAATTACTAAGATTCATTGTGTCTAGTGATGGGATGATTATTGCCCCCGAAAGGACTCAAGTCATCGCTAAACTTCCCCCTCCTACATCCAAAAAATCAATGCAGTCTTTCTTAGGCCAGATTAACTTCGTGAGAAGATTTGTCCCCAGTTTATCCAAAATGGTCAGGCCTCTACAAAACATGATTAAGAAATACACCCAATATCACTAGGGACCCACAGAAAATAAATCTTTTAATGCCATAAAGAAGACCATAATAGACGCTCCATCTCTTATTTTCCCTGACTTCTCTCAAGATTTTACACTCTATACTTTTGCCTTTGATCGTTCCTATGCCGTTGTCCTAACTCAGAAGAATGCCGATAACAATGAAGTACCCATCACCTTTATGATCTCTTCTTTCAAAGGTGCTTAACTTAACTACCCAGCGGTTGATCGGCAAGCCTATGTTGTTTTCAAAGAAGTTAAGCATTTTCGATCCTATCTTTTGAAGTCAAGGACGAAAATCATTGTCCCCTACCTTACCGTAAGGAACTTCTTAGTGCAGAAGGATTTAGGAGAGAAGAGAGCTAACTGGGTCACCTCCTTGCAGGAGTATGACTTGGAAATCACCCCAGCTCAGATCGTGAGAGGCCAAGGGTTGTGTAAATTGGTGGTTGATTCAGAAACATGATAGCAAGAAGATAGTGATACGTCAAACCTAGGACAAAGTGGTCAAAGTTTATTTTTTTGCGCACAAAACCTCGTTAGTCCCTGGTACGAAGATATTAGATTCTGTCTTGAACATGGGTTAGCTCCCCGTCACCTTGACCTTGCCAAGAGAAGAGTGTTGAGACTAAATTTCACCTCCTTTCATTTAGTTAACGGTGTATTGCTTCGTCAAAATTTTGACGGCGTATTGATGCGTTGTCTCGAGAAAGACGAAGTAGAAAAAGTCTTTCTTGAGTTGCATGCAGGAGAAGCTGGTGGTCACTTCGGTGGCGACACCACTGCTCATAAGGTCTTAAGAACTGGTTATTACTGGCCTACGCTTTTTAGGGATGCCCATGCCTTGTGTCATAAATGTATCATCTGTCAGAAAGCATCAGGGCGATTGCAAAAACCACCCTTTCCCTTGCAACCCGTTTCAGTAGATTCTCCTTTCCAGCAATGGGGCCTTGATATCATAGGTCCAATTAACCCTCCATCCTCACAACAACACAAGTATATTGTAATATCCACAGATTACTTTACTCGATGGTTTGAAGCTGTTGTGCTAAGAACTGTCAACACCAGACAGGTAATCGCTTTTCTAAACTCGAATATTATCACTCGTTTCGGTATCCCTGACTGTCTAGTCTTTGACAACACTTCATATTTTTCTTCTCTTGAGATGAGCGAGTTCGCTTTGGAGAAAGGAATTAAGATGAAGTACTCTACTAGTTACTATCCCCAGGGCAACGGATTAGTAGAATCAACAAACAAGAACTTGATCAAAATTATCAAGAGAACTGTGGTTGAAAATCACAAGAATTGGCACAATGCACTGCTGAACGCACTGTGGGCTGATAGGGTAACGCCAAAAGCCGCTATCGGTAACTCCCCCTTTTTTATCGTTTATGGCAGAGAAGTAATTCTTCCACCTCACATTCTTCTTCCTTCGCTTCAGTTGTCACAAAAATTCCAAGAAGAAGATTGTCCCCCTTTAGAAAACCGGATTAACGCTTTGATGAAGCTAGAAGAAGTAAGAGCCCAAGCTAAGCGTAAGTTAGATCAACATCAACAATTGGTTAAAATCTGGTTCGATTCTAACTCTACTTTTGATAGGAATTTTGAAATAGGCGATCTCGTCTTAAAATGGGACAAACCACTCGAAGGAAAGGGTGAGCACACAAAATTTCAAAACTTATGGCTTGGGCCATTTTTAATTGCTGAAAAGTTGGGTCCTAGTTCCTTTCGATTGCAGAATCATGAAGGGCAGCTTGACACCTATATGGTGAATGGCCAAGCCCTGAAAAGATACTTTGCTTGATAACTACCCTTGTATATTATGTAAATATTTCATTTTTGTTTGCGTTTTCATTTCTTGCTTTCCGTTTTGATTTTGATTTGAATTTATCAGTTTGTGTTCTTTGAAAATATACATACATGTACACTGAGCTATTCAGACAAAGACGATAGAAAAATTTCTTTGCTGAAATAACTTCTGAAAAAAATTGTACAAAAATCAATGATATATTGCTGAAATTGATATCTGTGTTGGAGAATTTTGTTGTTTGAAAGAAGTTTACTGATTTCAATCTCTGAGCAAAGCTTGTCAAGATTATCTATTATCTTTTTACGTTGTCCCTTTTTCATAAAGGATTGACTCAGAAGATGTCTCCCTGTCGTAGGAAGTTGTTTTGTACATAAAACATCTCTGGATCTTAATAAAGGACAGTTCTAAAAAATTCTGACGAGATCTAAAAAAAAAAAATGTTAAAATATCAATATTTTCAGCGTCACCCCGCTCAGCTATATACATATGAGAAACAAAATAAAAATTATTAATAAGAGATATGGGAAATGCTTGTAAACCCGCCGGGATGCTGAACAGGTCTGCTGGCAGTGGGTAAATTCATGCATGATGCCAATACAACTTCGCCAGGGTACTGAACAGGCCTGCTGGTAGCGAAGTAATGTCGGGTACATGAAAATTTGCAAAAAGAAGAGAAACCTCTTTAATGTCCTTTATTCTGATCCAGAACTTCTTGGCAGGATACAGATGTTAGAGTGGGTTAAATGGAAACCCTGTCGAGGCTATGGAAGTCTGCTGGCAGCAGTGGCTATGCCAACAATATTGAAGATTTTATCTTTAAAATCGTGACTTGTTGATCTTAAGACTGTTATTGGTTTTCATCTTTTAAAACACTGCTGGAAAAAAATGATTAATGATGATGTTAGTACGATTTTCTGGTTGTTATTTTTGAGTTGAAATTTTCTTTGATGTCCTAATATGAATTTGTTTCTTTTGACAGAGATAACTGCTTCTACCAGTGTGTCTCCATTGTTGGCAGCCAATTCACTTTTTCTATTATCCTATAAGCTGCCTACATCTATGTCTTGCAAACATCAAGTTTTTGTCGCAGTTTTCAAATAAACGACATTTTCATTTTTCGCGACATTTGCACATTTGTCTTCGTTAAGTTTTCACGACTGTAAGCGTGAAAACGTCTCCTTTCAAAGTCACATTTTGATCATTATCTGAACTGTGAATATTTATTTTTTCATCGTGCCTATTGCGCTTACCTTTTATTGATCACTATATGACTGGAAAGATCCTTTGATCGGTTCTCGTACTTTGATTGATCGTATAACTTGGTTCTATTAAGTTTGTAAGGCATTTAGCAGTTGGATTTGTACTTTATATGACTTGTGTGATCATTGATTCTATGAAAATGCATAGGGGTTATGATTAATTATATATATATATATATATATGATATAATCCTTATGTTAATCTTTTCATAACTTTCTGGCTTGTCGACCATATGAATACCGTCTGGCATCTTGGTTAAAATTTTGATTATATACATTGGCGCATAGTTGATTTTGGGTTTTGATTTATACGTTGGATTTTTAAAACATTATGGTATAACACTTGCGCGCATTGGTATACACCTTTGATTTTATTGGTTGTACACATGAATTAATGGTTGAACTATTATTATGGAGTGAGCAGCTATGAAAATTGGCGGTTGTACTTGGATAATGAATATTTTTCATGGAAGACTCCACCACCTTCGCATGCTCGCATTAATGCTTATCCCTTTTGATCGTTTATTGTTGTTGGCTCAGGTAGTTATGCTCCTGTGTGTGTTGGTGATTCAAACCCTTCCCTTACCATGTATTCAGGTCCTTGGCACCAGTCGTGCGAGTTGAACCCAATGGCAGTCAATCCCTGTTGATAACTGACAATGCACGCTGATATTTGGAAGACAGTGGATGGCTTACCTTTGTGAAACGTTTTGAGGGTTTTAACCTTTGTGTAGCACGATAGTTTTCCATGACTTTCGATGGCTGTCGAGCCAAGGTCGGCGATATACAGTTAGAAATTGATGAACAGTTTATCAGCTCGGCTACGGGATTACCTACCTCGAGACAACGTTGGTTTAAGAATTTCAAGGTCGAGGAAGTGTCGTGGACATTGTTGTTTCAATCGCGCAAAATCACCTCCTGTGATAGAGCTATGCCCGTAACTATGCTTAAACAACGATGACACGATTTATTAATGCTAATCAAGCAGTTTGTGACCTGTGAAGGTCGATACGGGCTTGTGTTCCTCTACCACCTGCGTCTATTGATGATTTTTATAGGGTATCCTCTAAACATGCCATTATATTTTCATCGGAACTTGTATAAAATGTCCAAAAAGTTTAAGAGGCACAAGGTTGACAGCAGCCTGTTTCACCATGGGCTTATTAAGCTCATCGTTGTTTATCATTTGAACTTGCATGGTGATAGTTGGAAGGCCTTCATCGCCCGTAATGGCTTTGAATACACTGACCCTGTACAAGTTGATAAACCCGTGGTAATTGAAACCAAGCCCAAACTGCCTGTACCCTTGCACCTCCTACTGTCTAAACCCTTGGCCAACCCTCCTGTGGACTTACCCGACACTGTAACTAAGAATGCAGAGGCCATTACAAAGCCCATGAGAAAAAATCTCAAGGAAAAAATTGCTGCAAATGCCAAAGGGAAAAGGAATGCCCGACTCATTTCAAGAATGGCCAGAAACAAGCTGAAACCCTCTGCCGAGTCTAACCCTATAGTTATGAGCGAGGATTCTGATTCGAATATTGAGCGTTTTATGACCAGTGAGTACCCCTACTCACAAGGTTTGTGTCCCGAACCCCCTTATGATTTTGTATCAAACCTACCCCCCTGCCTAAAGGATGACCCTAACTACCCAAGTATTAAATTTCCTTGTGAAACCCTCAATCATTTGTCCAAACCCTCGAAACGCACACAGTCACCCTGTGACCAGTGCAATTCATGGTTAGAACGATATTTTATTGATGTTCCTATACTCCAGTCAAAGATTCAATCATTGGAAGACCAGATTGCAGTCCTATCCAGTCAAAAGGCCAAGCTCCAAGCAGTGGATAAGAAACAAAAGACAACCAGCTCCATCCTGTTCAAAAATGTGGAATCAGCGACGACTGTTGTAAATTCCAAGCTGGCATAATCAAGCAGTCTCGTCACTACACAGGTATGGTTTTGTCATCGTTTTGTTTTGTAAATAATCTAGTTTGATATAATGATTTGAATTCATCTTTTAAATAGTTTGATCACTCATCTAAATGCCTCTATCATTCGGTGATCATCCTGTACATGGCTTCGTTTTGATAAAAATAGAAGGAATTTCGATATATGATTTGCTCATAGATTTTTATTTGGATTGGAATGGTTATTCATTTGGATTTCATTTGCTAAGTTTGTCTGAGTGAAACAACGAAAGTAATGGTGTGTTTTCAATTCAATTCGTTTTGTGCCCACTCCCAACAGGAAGTTTTTATGCTTAATTTAGAAAACGATTTTGCTCGGATTCGATTTCGTTATCATTGGTATGCTATGATTGGTAAATGTCTTCGGGAGGATACTTGTTACGATGTTGTGTCATGTGATGTTCTATATTTGATTGTTTCCAAGTTAAGGATAATGACTCTGTTTCTTTGATGAAAACAATACGCTCAAATAACATTCGCGCCCGAATCAGGAAATGAATTCGAATCATAACAACTATGTGAAAACCTTAGCCAATCGATTCGCTCTTATTCTAATTTGGCAAGTTTGTCCTATGAGTCAAGTTCAGATTATAATTGATGCTTTGTATTTTAGATTTGTGAAATGAATTGGTCAAAGCTTGTTATGATTCATTGGATTGAAACGATTGTGACCAAAATTAATTGATCTTGTTTGCTCGCTGTGCAGGGATCAACGATCGAAATCTATAACAAATTTTGTTTGATTGATCCTGTTACGATTTTGATTATGTGTTAGTTATGGTTTGAATTCATTTACAGCCTAAATCGCTTGCTATACAGTTATCGTGATAATCCTGTTCGATTCGATGATTTCTCCTGTTGATGAGACAAGTATAATGAAGTGTTTGCGATTTGTTATGTTTTCAATTGAATATCAAAACGATCTCATAACAGAGGGATTCGATTTGTTGAGAAACAATTATTATGCTGTTACATATGATTTCATTTACCCGACTTATGACAATAATCGAAATAGAGTATTTCTATCTTTGTATTCGATTAAATGATATGAATCTTTTTGCTATATCGTTACAGCTATAACGATTGGAAAATGATTTAGTTGGATTGGATTGTATCTATTTCTTAACAATCACATATGATATGATTGATTATCGGTTTCAATTGGATATGAAACAATCTTATTACTGTTTGATTATGACTCTGTGGACCCGATTTTGTGGTAACAAAAGAACAGAGTATTCCTATTTCTGTGTTCAGTTGAATCATTTTTTATCTTGTTTAATGTTGAATGATAAAATCATTTTAATCTCAATGATTCATTTTCAAATGGTTATTGGAAGATAATTGGATTTAATTCTTTTAAAAGATTTTGAATTGATTCTGATGCTGATTATGTATCTCATTTAGACTAGCTACAGAATCGCATGATTCTGTAGCTAGTCTATAGAATTTAATTTTTATCATTTTATTAATAAAAGATTCTTCTAACTCGTCTATTTTGGACCCTTTTCAATTGAATTCGAATTGCATGGGATTTGATGGACAATCTAGAGGATATTCAGATGCTTTAGTTTTATTTTAGTTTCCTAGTTTAGTTGAACTTGGGAATATCTTCCCAGATTATGTAAACAGTTTGATAACTTCCACAGGGAGGTTTTACCCTGTGGAAAAACTTATAAATACTTATTATTTTTGTAATAAGAGGATCCTCATTCGTGGGAGAACAAGGATATGGATATCTAATAGAGACTGAGACTGAAATTGATGTTCTGCTATAGCTTTAGCTTTTCATAATATCAATCTTTTGTTTCATGTTTATGTTATCAATTTGCATTTGATTAATGACTACTTTAGCTATCTTAGTCTTTTGCAAATGATATGAATTAATTAATATGATCCATATCTGATTTCTTCC